>WWET01001700.1:35932-48219 GCA_011038615.1 Limnodynastes dumerilii | reverse complement strand
TATATATTATATAGATGCCGGTATGAGGGGAGCGGGGTTTATGATGATGCAATTTATGCAAATTGTGTAGTGAAGCCTTGCCCCCTGTGTCATAGCTACTGTTCATAGTGTTACAGGGGCAGGACTTGATTATGCAAGTGATCAAGTCATGCAATGCAATTTATGCAAATTGTGTAGTGAAGCCTTGCCCCCTGTGTCATAGCTACTGTTCATAGTGTTACAGGGGCAGGACTTGGCAAATTATGTTATATAGATGCCGGTATGAGGGGAGCGGGGTTTATGATGATGCAATTTATGCAAATTGTGTAGTGAAGCCTTGCCCCCTGTGTCATAGCTACTGTTCATAGTGTTACAGGGGCAGGACTTGATTATGCAAATTATGTGATCAAGTCCCGCCCATGCTTAGTAACGCTAGGATTTACAGTAATGATAGGCAGGCGAGCGGAACATGAGGACGTGGGTTTTCATAGCCTCAACCCAACAACAAGAGTGCACAATGTCAAAAATGGTCAGAAGTCAGCACCTCTCAATTCACAAATATTATGCATTTTTTTTACCAAATATAGCACCTAGGAAGTAACCAACAAAAAAATAATACATCCTGACAAAAAATGCAAGCATTGCATTCAATGTATATAAACAGCAATGCTATAATTTGTGTCCATGTGTAGGTAAGTTAAAGGTGCCAGAGGGTATATACCATAGCAACAGCGTCCCCAGTACAGCTTTTAAAGTTATATTTTAAAACTGAGACAAAACATGTGTACCATAGCATCAATTCATGTCACAAATGTCCAAAAAATCTTATTCATCAATGATAAATATGATTCTACCTATAAGAGAATATAATCACAACTGCCTGAAAATGTAATGTTTAAATATATTTGGTGCACTCAGTGTCCAGAACTGCATCAACAATAATAAGTTTGTGTAGCACAAACTGCAAGAGCGGATAATTAAAATGGCCAAATGTTTATATGATGGCCATTATTCATCACAAAATTAATGCAATTTATCTCAGTTGCTTGCACTCTCTATACCCATTCCTTTGTACATTACAGCTTATTACCTATGGTGGGTGGGCATTATAAAGCCCTTATATATGATTCACCATTCCGTCCGTGAGCCATCTGCATGCGGAAACTTAAGGCAGGGTCATACATGCAGAAGGTCCTCCCCTCCCACCTATAGAACTCTGGAACTCACATCCCCTCGCTGTGGTGACAGGCAGCTCATACAGGATGTTCCTGTATGAGCTGCCACAGCAGTTACATAGAGCAGTAATTAGAGAACAGCTGCTCTATGTAACTGCCTCAGAGGCTCATACAGAATCTTACTGTATACACCAGGAAGAGAGCGCCGCCGAAAAGGTAAGTGGCGCATGATGGGAGTACTAGGGGGAGGGCTGGTGACACATGATGGAAGTACCGGGGGGCTGGTGGCACATGATGGGAGTACTGTGTGGGGGCACTGGGGCACATGATTGGAGTACTAGGGGGGCTGGAAGCACGTGACAGTAGTACTGGGGGGTCTGGTACGGAATACTGGTGAGCTGAAGATGAAGAGAAGGAGGAAGATGATGTGGAGGGGGAGATGATAAGGTGAATGAGGAGTAAAGTTGCAACTTGAAATATGTCGGGAAGGCAAAAAGACCATTTAAAATCAGGATGCTGTAACATCGCCAACTGGGTCACTAACCATACTGTCCCCTGACATTTTTCAAGTTGCCATAAATCCAACCCTGATAGTCTCCGGGTGAAAGCAGTAGAATAGATCCCTGCAAATAAAAGAGGTTGCGACAGACTTAAAAAAAATTGGTCACTAGCTAAACATTTTGGATTCTGATACTATGTACTTTGGGCCGTATTCAGACCAGTTAAGCGAAATATAAACTACTGCGCATGCGCAGTAATTTCGTTACGCTATCTACGGTACTTTTTGAAATGTAGATTGCATATACGCGGTCTTAAAGACAGCGTATAAGCAAACTACGTTGCAAAAAGTAACGTAGATAGCATAACGAAATTACTGCGCATGCGCAGTAGTTCATATCGCTAAACTATGCAATGCGGCCGGAGGTCTGAATACGGCCCTTTAAGTCCCCATGGTCTTAAAGTGAGGTTCGATATTGTCCCTTTTTTAAATTGAATACTCTTTAAATTGAATTTTATAAGTTCTAAGTTCCATGTTCAATTGTTTGCTATCTCTGTTGATCATCCCCCTCATAGTGGTAATATTTATTTAATACCCAATTTAAAATTTATTAGTTAATCTTAGATAGATGTTAATGGCCACATTAATACTTTTTATTTTAATATTTCATGACAATTTTCTATTGTAGTGAAATTTAATATAATTTAATATGATAAATTTGGGAATCTGGGTGCATGGGGAAATGTGGATTGTTAAATTCACTGTGAGTGCAGCCGAGTGGCGCATAATAGTGATACCTCCTGCGTGTGTAAAGCACCAATTTTAATAAGGCCAACTCTCAATAGTTGTTAAAAAATAAATGTTAAAAAATTAATGAACTACCAGAGCAGTATTTAATGGTAATTTTTATGTCTATATGAAGTTGTTTATTTGTTTTAGCATTTTCTTCTAGCACTAGACTTGAATTTGATATGGACAGTAATGAGTTAAGTATGATCTCTACAAATACCCCTTGCAGTTGCTCCACCTTTATTCCCCTGACAAAGTCCGTACCGGATGAAAAGCTTAGTGCTTGGACCAACACTTCTTCCACAGCAATCAGTGTTTCCCCAGGAAGCCGCACGCTCAGACTAACTGCCGCTCAAACATCCAGACGCTGGTATTGTCGCCTTGTAGTGATCTCTGTGATACAATCGGCTGTGTATAAAGTGGAAAGCGGTTTAATCCTACTAGGATGCATTCAAGGATGTACAGCTGAGCCCCCCCAATGCGATGACCACACCCCCTTTGAAGCGGCACAATCATGTCTATTGCATGGTTGCCGACTTTTGTCAGCTTCCCTCCGGGAGATCCCGGAGAGAAGCGTGCGACGCATGCAGGGGGCGGGGCTTAATGACGTGATTTATGCAAATCGTGCCATTAGCCCTCCGGGAGATCCCGGAGAGAAGCTAGTGACGCATGCGGGGGCGGGGCTTAATGATGCGAGTTATACAAATCGTGTCATTAGGCCCCGCCCCCTGGCTCGTACTGCCCCGTTTTTACTTGAAATAGGGGTCGGGACGGGGCTTGTTGCCGTAAATTGCGTGATCAAGTCCCTTCTGGTTCCAGTGAAACCGCGGGCCTCAAGTCACTTGCTGTCCGAATTTCGGGAGTCTCCCGGACATTCCGGGAGAGTCGGCAACCCTTCCCCGCTTCATAACCCTCCCCCCCCCCCCAGAGATAGAGGACGGCATGGGGGCAGAACTTAATGATGACATTTATGCAAATCGCATCTTAAAGCCCATGCTCCCTTTCCAGTACTGCCTCTGATCATGGTATGCCAGGGGTGGGCGGGACTTGATGAGGAAAATCGCGTCATCATGCCCCGTCCATCCCTAGTAACATTAGGGATTACAATTATGAGAAGCCCCCTTGCCTCTCATGCAGGAGATATGTCGGCTCTCCTGAGATACCAGGAGAACTGCCCGAATTGCCTGGGTATTCCGGGATAGTTTGCAACCCTGGTCTATTGCACATCAAGCTGGGGGCACACTGAGGTGAAAAGGGGGCGCCAAGGGGAGGGCTAAATCCTTCCCCCTTCCCAACAAAAAAGTTGTGACACCCCTGCTTTCACCTAAAAAAAAAGTGTAAGTGTAGCTGATTTAACCCTGAAGTCTAGAAAAATAATTGCAGGAGAAGATACTTCATGATTGCTTGTGTACAACATTCCTATTAGCAACTAATGCACCATCAAAAAGAAAATAATAATTGTAAATTACACTTAATACTGAAAGGAACACGAAAAACACATCACACGTATATACACCCCTCTGGTTGGTAATAAAAATACGCATTACCAACATAGAAACAAGATACATTTTGTCTCTCTATTTTTTACAATAAAGTTTATACAAAGGAAAAAAACACATTCCCCTTTGTATTGTAGTTCGCAGTCCTTGCTGTGTATGGGAGTTGGTGGAGCACAACAGTAGCTGCTTTGCTAGAACCGGAAGAGATTGACAGGCTGCGTGTGACACGGGGAAAGACGATGACAAAGCTGCCGGTATTAGGGTTGTAGCATTAGCGGCAATTGCTAACATGGACTTCCAAGCAGAGCTGCCTCTCCTGGGACTTAGTGTGGCTGTCTTCTCCAGCATGCTCAATGGCTCCACGTTTGTGCTGCAGAAGAAAGGCATCTTGAGAGCCCGCACAAGAGGTAAAAGGAGGCAGTATGCCAGCCTACTAGGCAAAATAGCCCCTTCAGTACAGTTGGCAACCAGAGGCTGGTGCAGTATGGCTTGCGCATAGCCAATAGCTCATGACTGCATTTATTGATGACCTTTGTGCTGCAAATATATATATAAATAACACACACACACGTGTCTAAATTAAATAGAAGAATAAGATTTAGCTGTTTTCAGTTTTATATCTTACAGTATTAATCAGCAGAAGGAAAGCAGGTCACTTGCTTTATTATTGTTTATATGGTCAAATACATTTGCGTAAAGCTAGTAATGTTGTACTAGGATATGACTAAAACGCGTATTCCAAGCTACAAAACCAAAACGGACACAGAAAGGCGCTAAGGGCAAAATGTGGCCATCAAAGATATAAAGCTTTTGGGCAGTTCACAATGTCTAGAAAACTAATGACCTTTTGTGTTCAAAAAAAAAAAAAAAATCTTAAAAGACACCTATAAATATTTGTAACCTGTTTTAGGCAGATAAAAAAAACAAGGAAGTATAAATTGTACTTTAAAAAGAAAGTTTTTGGTGCCTTATATACAGGCTTGATTATATCCTATATATCCATTGATTCAAAGAAAAAGTCCCACATGTAATGTAGCATAAGGTGTATGCAGATAATGTTTATATAGGTGCTGCCTCTGCTCTGAAAACTTACTGCATATCCCCCCTCAAAAGATTCTGAGGCTGGATCCATAGTTTAGAAAAAGAAGTATGCTATGTACGTGAGTCCACAGTCTTTCAGTGTGAAACTTGACTTCTGCAAAGGGGGCAGGATATTTAAGTCGTACAGTAAGGACTGAGTTTAGCCTTTACGTATGATCATCTATCCCGCAAGCATGGACATGTGTTCGGAATCGTTTATGATGCCCCCTGATCTCCTATGTGTGGTCATGTGAATCAGAAATTACAGAATTTCGAAGTAAATCTGGATATGGTCCTTAGTTATGTTGAGAATGCTGACTGAGATGCATAATCAGTTCTGGATTTGCAGTTATGGGTTAGAAGATTTTAGTGGTTACTACTCATGTTTGTGATTACAATTTGAGACATAGGCCCGTATTCAGACTACCGGACAATAACATATATACGTCCGGTGTTTAGCGATTTTTACTATTGCGCATGCATAGTCATTTTTAAACGTAATCTACGTATCTTTTTCTTAAATAGATTGCGTATATGCGGACTGAAAGATCGCATATACGTAATCTACATAAGAAAAAGATACATAGATTACGTAAAAAAAAATTACTACGCATGCGCAGTAGTAAAAATCGCTAAATACTGGACGTATATGTTATACGTCCGGTAGTCTGAATACGGGCTATAATTTGAAACTATTCCAACAGATACTGTTTTGGCATTATCTTTACTACTTACCTAATTAAGAACTGTATGGAAGGCACATTTCTTCTATTTCATTCCCCGCCATGTGTGCTGCCTTTTTGGATCAATGTAAACATCACCGCCATCCCACTTTGTTGGTCCTCCTTACATCATGTGATTAAATTAGAATTATAGTCTCACCCACATCACGTGTTACTCCTGTCTAGAGCATACAGGGAGTTGTATAATGTTTTATATTTGGTATAAATGTTATATTTTATATCTGAATACATACACTACTATTCGCAACAATAATGAGTTTAATAGCTTTAAAGCTTTCGTTGGACATAAATTACAACCATCAAAGTGTTTAATCAGGGTAAAGGTTATAAGTTGAATGTTGAAAAGTACAAATTCTCAACCAAACATTATGCAAACTAGATAACATCACAGGGAATAGAGTAACAGTTCAAAAATAATGCTTATCAGTATCCAATAAGCAAAAGTAATGCTTACAAATAATAGAATAAAATTAACTCTGGATCTGATCTTGTCTAAAATGTTGCATGAGTGATATTAGTCTAAATGTTACTTTATTGCATGTGTTTATTAAGAATTTTTTATTTACATTTATTATAGGCACATCTTACCTTACAGATTTGATTTGGTGGATTGGCACTATCACAAGTAAGTGTTAACATAGACTAAATTTATGCCTGTAATTTATTTCATTTTTAAAATGTTTATATTGTGCCATTATATCGCATAGCCATTTACAATTTAAACAATCATTATAACATGACCAGGTAGTAAGCAACAGACTGGATGAGGCCCATAATCATTTTTTTTTTAAATACACCTGTCTGCCCTAGTGATGAAGTTTTACTATGAGGCGAGGGATATGTGTTGCTCTTAAAGTATATACTTAGAGTCATAATATTTAAAGTGCTAGATTTATTATACTGCGGAAAAGGAAAAATGGAGATGTTGCCCATAGCAACCAATCATTCTAGCTGACATTTTCTATTATGTAATAGGAAAGTGAGAGCTAGAATCTCATTGGTTGCTATGGGCAACATCTCCGCTTTTCTTTTTCTGCAGTTTAGTAAATTTGGCCCAAAGTCTGCATAAAAGACTGATCACATCTACCATATATTTAGGTTTTTATTTAACTAGTTATTTATGTAGCAAAACTGAAATACAATGTGATATTTTGACTTTTTCTTAGTGGCTTTGGGGCAGATTGGAAATTTCCTAGCATATACTGCTGCTCCAGCTGTACTTGTGACTCCCTTGGGTGCTCTGGGCATTCCATTTGGGTAGGTGGATTACAAAATATTTGTCAATAATGTATACACTAAAACTTTTCTATATACTTGTTACCTAAATGAAATCACTGTAGCTGTCAATTTCAGAAAGTAAATTGACCCTTTCTTGGTCCAGATTATTTACTACCAGTGAACTGAACTATAAATGGACTAATGACTAAGGATGAGCCCAGGTTTATAAGTATAGGGTTTGCAGCCATAAATTGCTAAGTAATAAAATTGACAATCAATCTGTCTAATTGTTAACTATTGTTATTGATCAAATAATTATTGCGCATTGTTTGTTAAAATAAAAAGCCCTGTGCAGCTGGATATTTGTGAACTCCTCCAAATAGGTCATTCCTTTGAAGTTCATAAAAAAATTTCTGAAGCTGGGTACACACTTATCCAGTTCTTATCCAATCCGACCACCAATCTACCAGTTGTTCTACATTGAATTGTGTATGTTTACACAACTGCTTGTTACATCCAATCTGGGCTGCCTGTTCAGGTCAAACATTTTTTAAACCTACCGAAAAACCATTAGGCCAGATTGCCAATCATCGAAACACACAACAAGTGCAACTTTTGCCAGTTATTCCATAAAGCAATACCACCTATGTGGGCATGTATATTTAATGTCCGAATGATACTGCACATATTCTTCTGAACAGCCCCAGAAATAGCAGCTTTGCATTTCAGTTCTTGTAAATACCACACATGTTAACTATCTTCATTCTGCAAATGACCAGTATAATAAAATTGCATTTATACAGTATAACTATGAAGAGGTACGCATGATGGGTGGAAATAGCTATGTAAATCGTACAGTAGCGCCTGATGCAGTATTTCGCACACATAGGGTCCTGGCCACGGATTTAAGCTCCATATGTAGGAATGCAGGGGAGAGCCGGGCATTCTTACATGTGGAGTTTAGGATAACAAAATCTGTACATTTGCCTTTGCAATAGAGGAAAACGAACTTCACTATTAACTTGAAAAGGCCCTTTGTATCTCTGTCATTTTTATAATTTTCATTATTATTTACTCGTTTATTTATTTATACTTGTATTAAACGTTAAACCTTCCATTGTTGTAACCAAAGAAGTTAATATGTATGCATCTTGTATATGGTGCTCCTACTGCATAAGCAATGCCATTAAATTCAATCTATCCTATGAATTTATATCCATTCATCTATATAATACTTTTAATCCCTGTATTGTGCATACTGTATTTATGGGCTCAATCTAGATCTCCATCGCTGCTGAGAAGTTCTGATGCTGGTGCACCATGACTCCTCCCCTACATGCATGGAATCTTGGATCTGAGAATCCAGATCCGTAGTGGTAGCCTTATGAGTGTGAATGTGCGATACTGAAATGTGGGCGAGTCTCACTCACAAACAGTGGAAACCACCCACATTCACTAAGGTCATGCAACGAAATGACCTATATAAGATTGGATATTGGACACTTTAATATTTGTTTATATGTGTTTAATATAACCTATGTACAGTTTTTTGTGTCACATTGTTTTTGTTGATATGCATGACCAACATGTCCACACATCACATAGCCATTAAGCAATCTGACACAATTTGTCATGAGATATGAGATTTTTTTTGCAATACATCAGAAAATAATAGACAATAAAATAGGTTTTCAGTTTTAGTAATAATTAAATTGTTTACAATTGAAAAAATGGAGTACAAAAGAAAACACAATAGAGTATATAAAAGAAATGCAAGACTTGCTGTGAAATATATAGAATACACCGGTTCACGTGAAACCTGGAAGGTATGTAAAATTGCATAATTAAAAAATATAGAATCAACCTGGAAGATTGAAAACTGTTTAAGAGACACAATTTACAGAAAGAAATACAATCTGAAAACTGTTTAATAGACTAGATTAACAAATAGAAATGCAGCCTGCAAACTTTCAGGTTTACAGTATTCCACATTGGAGTAATGCTTGTTATATGCAGTATGTCCACAACGTTTACCCTCGCCGGTGATCCTGTATGTGTACATTTCTTTCCTTCTTTCCTGTGCTCTGCATCTGTATCCTGTCTCACATATATTTAGTACCTGTATCCAGTCTATCTTATTTCTTGACTGTGTCAGATTTGTCTTTGACCCTGCACCATTGTTATTCAGTTATACCGCTGGGCAGGCATTCCATTGTTTTTGTCTGTGTTTTGTGCTGTCTGCTTCTGTTCTTGTATATCCTGTCTTCATGTGGTTTTCTAGTGACTCCAATACTTTTTGCACATCAAGGACCGTCACCAAAGGTCACCACTGCTGAGAGTCTGCAACAAGGTCTGTCCTCGCTAGTAGAGGCTGTAGTGAACACAAAGGGCCATATTTACTAAGCTACATGATAGGGAAAGTGGAGATGTTGTCTATAGCAAGCAGTCCGATTCTAGCTGACATTTTTCAGCATGTAATGGAAAAGTGAGAGCTAGAATCTGATTGGTTGCTATGGGCAACATCTCCTCTTTTCCTTTCCTGCAGCTCAGTAAATCTGGCCCAAAGACTCTCCGTTAGATTATCACCCTGGTGTGCAGGATTTACAGGAACCAGCTAGCTTGTACTGGAAGGTTAAAAGTCATTTTATACAGCTGTTAAATTAGGGACGATTTGTCATTTTGTAGTGTAATAAATTATATACATTTTACTCTGTTATGTGCTTCATAAAAATTTTACTTCAGTTCGTGTTTAATAAGAGGCTGAATATGTAGGGAAGTATCTGAGATTAGGAATCTAGGGCTGAATCCAGACTTCTGTGCTTTATTCAGCTTCTGTGCTTATCTTTGAAATTCTGGCTACATTTTTGTTGAATTTGAAAATAGCCGTAACCTCTTAATCAATTTACGATAATGGCTTTTCTTCGGTTTACAGATTAAGGCCCAGATTTACTAAAGGGAGGTTTTGTAAAAACCACCTTTTTTGGGCAATTTTTCCAGTGGTTTTGAAACCCCCATCTCAATTTTTTTCATAAAAGAACATACAAATTGCTGTATTTACTAAGCAACGGTTTCCAAAACTGCTGTCAAACTGCCATCCAAACGGGCAAAAAAAAAAGCTGGTTCTGAGTGGTGCTGTCAATTTGCCAATTTACTTAAACTTAGTCAAAAATGTTGAAATATCTGTGCTCCTCTCACTTAGCTTTTCATAACCCTAGTTTATGAGGAAGTGCTCAGGCTTATATACTGCTGGTGAAGTCAAAGCTGCAAGAGAAATGATGATTTTTACATTTGGCACTTTGGAAACAAACCTCTGCCTTTTAAATACAAACCACTGATGGAACCACTTAGAAAACATCAAACATCGCTGGTGGTTTTAAATTGACACGGGAAAACTGTAATTTGCAGCAGTTTCAAACCACTGGACTGCTAGACCTCTTAGTAAATTTTGCCCTAAGCCTTTTCTGTGTTTGAGATGGAAAACTTAAGGTAGTCCCTTCCTGTTGAAAGTCATTCTAAGAGGAGTGATTACAATCAAACACATGGATGCCTGGACAGCACAGCTCTTTGCTAGTGGATCCTTCCCAATCTTATGCTCAGGGATGTGAATGGAAGCCAGAAGTCTGAATCTGGCCAGATTTGACTCTCTTCACTTCAGTATTCAGTTATGGACTACATTAGTTTTTCATAATTACATCACAACCAAGGGTATGATATTGTGTGTGAATCAATGCTCTTTGGCATACTGTAGTTCAGAGCCGTAACTAGAAATTTTAGCGCCAGGGGTAATAAAGAAAAGTGGTGCCCCCCCCCCGTCCCCTGATCTTCAATTCCAAGCCAATTTAACCATAAATATTTACTTACTGGTGCCCCCTTAAGATTTGCGCCCTGGGCGGTCGCCTCTATCACACACCACGTTACGGTTCAAATTGCCAAAGGACAGTATGAAAGTAGAAATGTAATAAACCCAAGCAGGTGTCATGCATTTTCTTTGCTTATAGTACAGGTTTGATCAACTGTCTACCAGGAAAAATTATACTAATGTCATAGCACTTCAATTTTTAATTAACACTTTACTACACTTGCCTTGATTCTGTACCTCACAATATGTGTTGGGTAAAGTGAAAGGAAGCATGCATTCAGATGGTAAAAATTACAAATGTCATACAAAAAGTCTCCCAGAATATATTCCAATAATAAATATTATTTCAACATTTGCCCTTGTAAAATATATCTGAATACAGTCACCAAAAGACAAATAAAAGATATTAATCACACTTGTAATTCATAGATATATAGAATATATTTAATGTAACATTCTAGATCCACCATATAGTACACAAGAAGGCATAGAACATGGCTCCAAGTGTTCCTTGGATTTAATCAGTGGTAACTGAATGCTCATAATTCTGTATGCATCAGATAAAATATAGCTTTTTTTCTTATTAAAAGGTAACCATTTACTGAGGATTTGCAGACTTTACTTCACAGAAGCTGCAGTTCAGATCTATATCTGCAGCTGTTTTATAATAGATTCACTGATTTTTAGTACTATTTTAGGATGAGAGCACTGTAATACACAATATCTTAACTGGATATTAATAGGGCCTATTTATAATCTATGATTGTAAAGCATTGTATACCAGCTCATACTGAGCATTCTTAAATATTTTCTTGTATCATGTATCCACATAATACATTTGGGGCTGATTCAGAGTTTGGGAGTAAGAGTAAAAAAAGGTGCAAGTGTACAGCTTGGATAAACCATTTTTCAAAGTAAGGGGTGTTAATTTAAAATCTTTTGCATCCAGGGAAAATACTTTACTTTTAAACATAGAACTCAAATACTGCATAGCTTTATGTTTATTCTGTAAAATAGAGTTGAGCTAAGAAACTTCACTTCTTAATTCTAATTCTGGTGTACAATTTAAAATTACCTCCCTTTGCAATTCAACATGGTATTGCTCAGGTCTACACTTCCATTTAAAAAAGGTGTAAGTGCAGCTCTGAATCGGCTCCATAATGTCATTTGTCTATAATCTATAAAGCACATTGTGTTAGAGGTTGATGTTCTGTTTAAACTTGTTCTATATTTGAAAGTTCTATTTTAGCTTCGTATGTACTGAAAGAAAAGCTTAACTTCTTGGGAAAACTTGGATGTCTACTAAGCTGTGTGGGTTCTGTCATCCTGGTTATCCATTCACCTAAGTCTGAAAACATATCATCTCGTGCAGAGTTTGAAGAAAAACTTTCCAATCCAGGTACAGTGTTCTTTACTCAACAGATATTGCCACACATATATATATAT
>WWET01001700.1:8951-23606 GCA_011038615.1 Limnodynastes dumerilii | reverse complement strand
ATAATGTCTTGTGTGTGTATATATATATATATATATATATATATATATATATATATATGTCCAGCTAGTCCGGAACTGTACTGGAATCACAATGCGTGCACAATATCAAACTGTGGGCATTTTCTCTGTCCTAGTGATTGCAAAACACACTTGTCTGCATTCAGTCCTCAAATAAGTTATTATGGAAGTAATCTTTTATGTATAAACATATGCAAGTTTATTTTTGAAATGGCAGTACATGGAGTTCTTACATTGGGTCTTGGTATGGTTAAACAATTTATGGACAATTGTCAATTATGCAGTATACACTTTTAGTGTATCAATATGAACCGGCCCAACTCTGAGGTGAGGGGGTACTATTGTATGTATGTAAATAATAATGGGATAATGTAGAAATTAACAAATATTTTACACAGTCAGTTTACATTAACATAATATATCTCCATACACTATGATGTATTACATGTAGCACTAATGGAGTTAATATATTTCTCCTGATGATGTAAAAATATTTTACACAATTGGTGTGCAAAAATATTGTAACATATCTTGATACGCTATAATGGCAGTAATGAAACACACGTAGCACTGTGGAGTTAAACCATTCCCCGTGCTGTGTTCAATGCAAACTGCCTGTAGCCACCCACAATACATTGGGCTTTCCTGTGTAACAGACGGGAGCTGAAGGTGCTACAGCTTTCACGCTGGTATAAGCAGCCAATGGTGATTAAGATGCAGGATATCACTGCATGCAGTGAATGGCAGTGGGATCAGAAATGCTGACATGCATTTTGCTCAATGCTTTATAATGCTTTTTCAGGTGCACCTTGATAAAGGCTGTGGAATACAGCTGAAACGCGTCGGTTACTAGGGGAGCTGCTTTTTTTATACTTACATGTCTGGTCTATGCTTGGTTTGACTGATGGGATTCTGCGTCACCTATTTTAGCTGAGGTTCCGAACAGCACTGTATAAACATCACGATCCTCTGCAATACAGGGCACGCTGACCCCTAGTGGTCATTCCTATGTTATTTATGGTGAATATTTTGTGTTTTTTAAAATGTGTCAGAAAATAAATTGTATATTTTTTCATTTCCTTTTCTCTATTTTTCTTTGTATGAGCATATGATTCGATTCTGGTGATTGAGGCAATTTTGGGAAAGTGCAAAGAAAGAAAAAGTTGTTTACATCTGGTTTCTGCAAGAGAAGCAAGCGCCCTGTTTGACTTTGGTTAACCTATTGGGGACTTCAAATTTCCTTTTTATATTGTCTATTTGAATGGAGGTGGTCCGGTCTATTGTGTAGTTCCCTGGCGATACATCTCGTGCGCAGGGAGAAAGTCTAATTATTTTTTTTATACACTAAGTTCATTGCTGCCTTGTATATTATGCCTTATATTATGATTAAGACTCTACATGTCCAGGAAGTGAACAACTGTATCGTGGGTGCATTGTTTCGCTTTCAGTGGGTGAAGTTTCAAGAATTGGTTGCTAATGCTTAGTGTTCACAGAGCTCCAATTTCAGTTGGCAGATTACTGAGCTGGGGTCATGACTTTAGCTACTACAGTTGCAAGAAAAAGTATGTGAACCCTTTGTAATTACCTGGATTTCTGCATAAAGTGGTCATAAAATGTGTTCTGATCTTCACAACAATAAGCAATCAGTCACAATAAGTCACAACAATAGACAAACACAGTCTGCTTAAACTAATACCACACAAACAATTATATGTTGTCATGTTTTTATTGAACACACCATGTAAACATTCACAGTGCAGGGTGGTTCAAAGTATGTGAACCCCTAGGCTAATGACTTCTCCAAGAGCTAATTGAGAAGCTATTCTCAAGAAGCATTGCCTGATGTGAACCATGCCTCGCACAAAAGAGCTCTCAGAAGACCTACGATTAAGAACTGTTGACTTGCATAGCTGGAAAGGGTTACAAAAGTATCACTAAAAGCCTTGATGTTCATCAGTCCACGGTAAGACAAATTGTCTATAAATGGAGAAAGTTCAGTACTGTTGCTACTCTCCCTAGGAGTGGCCATCCTGTAAAGATGACTGCAAGAGCACAGCGCAGAATGCTCAAGTGAGGTGAAGAATCCTAGAGTGTCAGCTAAAAACGTACAGAAATCTCTGGCACATGCTAACATCTCTGTTGACAAATCTATGATACGTAAACAAGAATAGAGTCCATGGGAGAACACCACGGAGGAAGCCACTGCTGTCCACAAAAAACATTGTTGCACGTTTGAAGTTTGCAAAAGAGCACCTGGATGTTCCACAGCACTACTGGCAAAATATTCTGTGGACAGATGAAACCAAAGTTGAGTTGTTTGGAAGGAACACACAACACTATGTGTGGAGAAAAAAAGGCACAGCACACCAACATTCAAACCTCATCCCAACTGTGAAGTATGGTGGAAGGGGCATCATGGTTTGGGGCTGCTTTGCTGCCTCAGGGACTGGACAGATTGCTATCATCGACGGAAAAATGAATTCCCAAGTTTATCAAGACATTTTGCAGGAGAACTTAAGGCCATCTGTCCACCAATTGAAGCTCAACAGAAGATGGGTGATGCAATAGGGCAACGACCCAAATCACGGAAGTAGATAAACAATAGAATGGCTTCAGCAGAAGAAAATACGCCTTCTGGAGTGGCCCAGTCAGAGTCCTGACCTCAACCCGATTGAGATACTGTGGCATGACCTCAAGAGAGCGATTCACACCAGACATCCCAAGAATATTGCTGAACTGAAACAGTTTTGTAAAGAAGAATGGTCCAAAATATGATCGTTCAGAAGAAAATACGCCTTCTGGAGTGGCCCAGTCAGAGTCCTGACCTCAACCCGATTGAGATACTGTGGCATGACCTCAAGAGAGCGATTCACACCAGACATCCCAAGAATATTGCTGAACTGAAACAGTTTTGTAAAGAAGAATGGTCCAAAATTCCTTATGATCGTTGTGCAACTATATGCAACTATAGGAAACGTTTGGTTGAGGTTGTTGCTGCCAAAGGAGGGTCAACCAGTTATTAAATCCAAGGGTTCACATACTTTGTCCACTGTCACACCAGGCAATGCTTCTTGAGAATAGCTTCTCAATTAGCTCTTGGAGAAGTCATTAGCCTAGGGGTTCACATACTTTGAACCACCCTGCACTGTGAATGTTTACATGGTGTGTTCAATAAAAAGACGAGAACATATAATTGTTTGTGTGGTATTAGTTAACACAGACTGTGTTTGTCTATTGTGGTGACTTATATGAAGATCAGAAAACATTTTATGACCACTTTATGCAGAAATCCAGGTAATTCCAAAGGGTTCACATACTTTTTCTTGCAACTATAAATCCCTTGCACCTTCCACAGTCAAAGCGCATTGAGTTGCATTGGTAGCTTTTTTGAATTTTAAGAAGCATCCTAAAGTTGCAAGCTACTTATAACAGCTCATAGTAGTGATATACTGGCCGTTGTTATAGAGCCATGTTACTTGCGTTTTCACTGATGGCTGTAAGTGGTCCTGACTGTCTCCTAACAGTCGGGTCATTCACCTATCAGTAAAGGGAAGCTGGACCTGTCAGACATGCTGATTGGTCAGTCTCCCTATAAATAGCAGACAGAAACACACTGTTCTTAGTGGTTATAGCTTATTCTAAGTTTCCAGCTCCTGTTCATTTACAGTTTTGCTATTGCTCCAGTATCTTGATTCCTGCTCTGTTTTGTCGGTCCCTGTGTGCTCTCCCAGTTTGTTACGTTCTGTTGCATCTTTGTCCTTTCCTTGCCTCTGCGTGGTTTTTACCTGCTAATTTCCTGTTTGTGTGTTAGGTACTTGTTGCCTATTGATTTGATCCTCCTTCAGGTTGGCACTTCTCCATATGGTTTATCCTCGGTGTGCTTTTCCATCTAGCCATTATTTCTGATCTCCAGGAAGACTTGTAGTTTTTTCTGGGATTCCTGTGGATATTCTTCATGATGTTCATCCTTGGGTGTTTGCCTGGTGTAATCTGCCGCTATCTCTGCCATGACTCCCATCTCTTTCTATTGGGTATTACCATCTGGGGATGCCTTTTTCAGAGAGTCTACAGCCAAGTCTGTCTTCACCATCACAGGCTACCCTGAGCACCTAGCTCTTAGTCTTAGGCTTTGTGTGTTTGTGGCATATTCCATAACCTTTTACATGTTAGAGGTAAAGGCAAATCAAGCAAGTCTTTGTGAGGAGCTGAGTTAAAAACAAAACAAAATTTGACTTAAAAAACAGCTATGTCAGCCAAGATGGATGGAATTTTGTTTCACAGAGGGTTATTTGGTGTACAAAACCCTTAAAGGATGGGCAAGGCTCAGGCCAATGCAGTAGGATAGTCTCAAATGTATGGAATAGGAGATTCTATCTTCTATTTTGAGCAGTGTAATTGTAAAAATGCTGTGACTAAACTGCCAAAACCCACCTATAAGTCCCAAGGAATATATAAAAACTAATTTTTTACATATCCCTTGGAGCATATTATAACAAAGAAAAATCAGTTAGATGGCTCTGTGAAAATTATATTTACATTTTAAAATAACACTTTGCTTTATAAAAAAAAATATACAACTGTAATAAATAACATAAAAGTAATCTGATTGCTAAACTAATGAATAGTCTGCAGACAAATAGTTAATGTAATAAAATAATAAAAACAATTATTAAATACCAAAGATGTTATTTAATTAAGTTGTACAGTTTATTTGACACTACTAACTTTTTAGATCTCACTGTCACAGCACAGGACTCAACCATCATTACCACTAATCATAAACCTACAGATGCCAATAAATACTTACGTTATAGAAGTGCTTATCACACTAAATAGAAGGATAATGTACTGTATGGGGACAGTTAATGAGGTTAAAAAGAAACTGTTCTTTAACTGACAGCTTTTAACATCAAGCTGTAGATATGTTGGAACGGTTTGAAGATAGAGCGGGGTTTCTCAACACTGTCCTAAAGTACCACTAATAATCCATCTTTTCAAATCTTGCTGGAAGTGTGCGGGAAACCTGCGAAACATGGACCGTTAGTGGTATTTGAGGACGGAGTTGAGAACCCCTGATATAGAGGTTATTCTAAAAATATCCTGACAATAGCTGGAATGAAGTAGAAGCAATGGATAGAAATAATCTTCTAATCCAGGTACTTATGTTTGTTATTTTACAGTGATAGATATACGGTTTCCTTAATGTGTCCAATAAAAATCATTTTAAGACATTTTGGATCTCCATTGTGTTTTAAAGCAAAGTGTTTTGGGACACTGTGTAACATACATTTTTTCACAATGTTTTTTCTGTGTTCACTGAACTGAATCCATTGAGTTTTTGTGGTGTAGTTGCAGCTACATTTAAATACATATATAAAAAAAGACTAATTGCAATTAATAAATCCCTTAATCTTACTTTTTTTTTTGAAACACCATTATTGTCAAAATTCAATGCAGTTCTTTTTTAGTATGGTATGACATGTATGGTATTGTATGGCATGTAAGATGACCCATTACATCTAAAACATCCCAAAATAGGTGGGGAGGGGAAGCAATTCAGACAATGTTGTCTTTTAGTTGTTTGAGGTTTCAAAATACTAGGAGCCAACAATTTGCACAGATTATTTACTTTATTTAAAGGTCATTCAAAGTTTCAAAGGTCAGTGCTGTATTGCCAGTAAGTCCACAGCTTTCTTACCTTTATCATTTATCTTGACTACAGGTATTTTGGACAGCTGTGTTAGTAGCAGGACTAAGGGTCATTTTAGTATAGTAAGAATAAGTTTCCAAGTTTGTGTGAATTATGTAATAAAAACTGGATAGTAAAGTAGATGTAAAAAGCGTAGACAAATTTTAAGAAGTAGGTTGAGGGCGAGATCATATCAAATTGTACCAAGGAAAGACGAACAGAAATTTTACCACTAAATATCTTAAGTCATATTCAGAAGTCTCAATAGCTTTTAATAACTACTCAAAAAACCCAATAACATCACTTATGATATCTATAAATCTAAAAATCAGGCAAACTTATTGCAAACATAGCAAAATTACCTCAGAAGAAGCAAACTATCCGCATAATAACATGTCCATCTACTAAGCTGTCGCATACTTCTCTGATATACAAGAAGCATTTCACCAAAACCTTCCAGATTTGTATACAGCTATTCCCAATCTACCGGATGAATTTGCCCAAACTCACAACTTCCCAAAAAGAAATTTTAAATTCCAGTATCAGAGAGACAGAAGTAGCTAGAACCATTGCTACTCCACATAACAATACTAACAACAGTATTACAAAATTCTTCAAT
The DNA here is from genome assembly GCA_011038615.1 of Limnodynastes dumerilii. Lineage (NCBI taxonomy): Eukaryota > Metazoa > Chordata > Amphibia > Anura > Limnodynastidae > Limnodynastes > Limnodynastes dumerilii. Next base: position 17,280 of record WWET01001700.1, on the reverse strand, counting down.
TTTAAATATAATCTTCCCTAACAAGACTCTGAACATCCTCCATGCCCCTCGTTTAAACAAGCACACACCATATTTTTTTAAACCTAATAAGCCTGCTTATTTGTTAACATCATACAGACCTATCAGCCTTTTAAATCAGAATTTTAAATTACTTGCAAAAATCATAGCCAAATGACTGCTCCATAGTACGTGTATATTTAATCTCATACCGCGCAAGCTGCCATAGTGCCTTCCAAATTGAATCGCACTCCTAGGTCTCCTGTGACGAACCACAGTTTAGATGCTGAGAGAGCTTTTGATCAGGTATAATGGCCCCATATATTCATAGAGATTTTGGAGAAGGGTTTGCAAATCTATTGAATATACCTATTTTTTTCCCAGAACCAATATGCTTATTAATAATAAATCCATTTTCATGCTCTATCACTCTACCCAATCTCAAATACATGCATGCATCTCAGTACTACCACTTGGTATGAGATCATAACACTCCTGGGAGATCCACCTATTCCAAGTGTAACAGTATCCTGAAAACTTGCTCATTTTTAATATTCAAAATTATGTATGAAGCTACCTGGTGTCCTCCTTTATTCTATTCACTGGTAAGAACACAAAGTAAATGCATCTTTTTTATTTTTGTATTATCATCTGATCATCATTACAGCTGATATTATGTAAGATTATATGTAATTGAAGTGGATTGATACAGTGTGCATATACAAATGTTGCAAATGTGTATCAGTCTGGCCAAAGGAAGTGGTGTAGACAGAGAACAGCAATGGACCTAGCACTGAGTATTGTGGTACTCCAACATGTTGGGGAGGAGCAGGGGTGGTAGATACAGAAAAGCACTGAAAGAACAATTAGATAAGTAGGATCTAAACCAGGAAAGAGTTATGTCCTAAATGCCTAGGGATTGTTATATTTGTATCATAAGACAGAGGTCAACAGTAGATAAAAAAGCAGAAAGGTCCAAAAGAATTAGAATATAGTAGTGATCTTGAGCAATTCAGTTTTGATGGAGTGTTGGGAACAAAAGCCTGACTGAAGAGGATCCAGAAGATTGTGTGAGGAAAGGAAGTGAGTGAGGTGAGTGTCAGCAAGGCTTTCGCATATCTCTGAAAGGAATGGAAGCTGAAAATTGGATGATAATTTGAGGGATGGCTAGGGTCAGAGGACCGGATTCTCAGATCCGATTTTGCTACGTTTTATGTGCCTATTTTTAGGTACGGTTGAACTTCGCATGCCTAGTAACCTTTTTTACAAAATCTATGTTGGATTTAGGCACGGAAGTCCATTACGCCTGGATTATTGGCATACATACATACATAGTTGAATTTCATACGTCCGTAGTTTAGTGGAAGTGGCTGGGGGGCATTTAAATGAACTAATATGGGCGTGGTTAGTCATGTACACACGTACCTACATACTTACAGTTAAGGTTGCCCTATGGATGCAAAAGTCATAAAAAAAAACGTCCATGTAAGGGGAGTGTCATGGCTGTTGCCTTGCCACGTACATGCGTATATTTGCGTACTTTATACACATGCATCTGTGAATATGGCACAGAGTTATGCTTTTTTTCAAAATTGGAGTGATTGACTAAATACACCAGTAGAGAGAGATTGCACGTTGTAGTTAAGGTTGCAATAAGCACATAAGATAGACATCCACCTCATTCATTTGTGGGTTGGATTGAGGACATGCTACCAGAGTGTGGAGAAAGGGGGATAAACAGTATGTTACTTGATGAGGAGGATGACAATTCCTGTCTGATCTTGTCAATCTTAGGCACTAAAGGTAACTGGTGGATTTTGCACAGGAGGGCTCATTAGAGAGTTAAATGTACAGAAAAGGTGTTTGGAGTTAGAAGCCTGTGTAGTGTTGATTGATATGGGGACATCTCTGGACAACAAGGACTGGGACCTAATTTTAACTAGAATAGGTAAAATCTCCATTAATATTGCGTACAAAATGTGTACAAAATTTGCTCATGATGGTACCTAGTTATAGTTAAATTGCACAGTATATATACCTTTACATCTGTTGCAGAGCATGTGCTGAATATGGAACATTGTTCCATATTTGGTGGGATTGCCCTATCATCCACCATTTTTGGAATAATGTGAGCACACTGCTGCTAAAATTCTAGGCCATTATATCCCTCCAGACCCAGGCCCTCTTTTTATGCTAGCCTATAAAGTCTTTGGGAAAACAATCTGTTATGATACTGACCCTCCAGGGTGCGAAGTCTAACTACTGGACGGTATTCACCAGAGCCTAAATGCTCAGGAGACACTATGTGTCGATACTAGGGCTTCAGCAAATGAGCTGATGGAGTAGCTTAGTAAGCTATAAAATGGGGTGCAGGTGGAGTAGCACTATGTGCAGCTTATTGTTCAGGACACTTTATGTGATAAATAACCACATACAGCAGCTATGTGCAGATGGAGTACCACAGCAAGGAGGGAATAAAGTGCTGACCAAAAGCACATACAAGACAAGACTGGACTTACTAAGAACACTCTCACAGGCAGACAAACCACTCTCACAGGACTGAAGACAGGAAGGCAATAATAGAGGAACACCGAGAAGTAGACAAAGGTCTAGATAACAACAATCAATCAAGACAAAAATCGGAGAAGCAGAACTAGCAGTGACTAGCGACTGCACGATATAACCCAACAGTGCTGGAGGAAATAGCAAGTAGGGACCAATCAGTAGCAAGTGCCAGGACAATTCAACTATTCTTGCTACAATTATTATATTACTGTTCATGGTCCATCTCAGGTAGAGATAGTTAGTGGCTCCTACGTGGAGTGAAGCGCCACCATGAGGTGGTTTTATTATTTTCTTTTATTTTTTCAGTGTAGGGCTAACATTGTGGCCATTTATGCCTTTGCCATAGAACTATGTACTTACCCTTCCGGAGTAGCAGAGTCCCATGTTTTTACTAAATGTGTCCCTCTGATTTTTGTGAGTCCATTGTCTATTTTTATTAAATTATGGAGGTCCATGTCTCCTGTAATAAAATTTTGCTAATTATTTAAATTCACATTTGGGGTTTGGAGTGCATTACTCATATGTTGGTTTAGGAAGGATAATTCTTTGTTATCCTTTGTATGTTTTGTGTACAATTCAGCTATCGTCTGTATCAGTGTCCAAATAGGGCCTTTTTAACCGGCAACTGAATCTCAAAGGTTTCATTGCCCCAAAGTCTATTTATGGGCTACAGGCTGTTTTGAATACAAATCATTTATTCTACTCGTGTTTTGCAGACCATTGGGGAAAGGAGGTTATTTAACAAAGCACAATAATAAAAAAGAGAATAAAATCAAGCGCTAAAATAAATGCTGCTCCTTCACCTAGGGGTCTTCCAACCCCTTAATCTAAAAACGGAAATAAATATAATATATAGGTAAAAGATAAGCACTGCCTAAACTCCTGTGGGTGTTGGTAATAAGGCTCAATATCCACAAAAAAATACTGAATTGAAATCAAACCATTTACATAAATAGTCCAATATTAAATATACGATGATGGGAGAAGTTCACCTTGAGAAAGGGTGGGTCGCGCCCGAAATGTGTCAGACGGCAGCACTTTATGGCAGTTCCCACAGAAGGAGGAGACCAGGCGGAGAGGACAGCGGGTTCGGAGGGGAGTACTCATGGAAGACATTCTGAAAACTTATACTCCATTTATGTACGTGGTTGGATTTCTATTGGTTATTTAACAAAGTCTAGAACATTGGGCTAGATCCAGACCTACGTTCCCTTTACGTTTCAACACATAGCGTTTTACACTATCGTAATTAATAGGCACTCCCCTCGGTCGTACGTACTTTTCCCATTTTACGCTTTCCAAACCCTACCTTAATTTTTCAAAGCGTAACTCCTGTTGGCCATAATGGCTGCACATACTTACGCGCCTAAACATGCCCATACTGTACGATTTAAATGCCTCCCCCAGCCTCCAAAACGTAATTATGGGTGTCGTATGGCTGGCACACCCCTTTCTTCGTAGTTACGCTCTTGATACTAGGATGGTATATACGTTCAGAGTTATGTGCCGTAACATCTGCCATGCACATACGCAGAACATGCAAAATAGCGTAAGTTTATGACTCCATCTAGCGTAAATATGATAGCGGACGTAGCTCTGGATCTGGCCCATTATCTCATATACTCATTACTATTCTGCTTCAAGCTTCCAATGTTAGATTTTAATGGAGTCTCTTCCCAGTAATTACCATACACGGTACCTCATACAGCCCCCAGCATTTACTCCCATTCCTCTGAAATGTCTGTGTGGGTGTAAGGATTGAGATGATGTTCTATAAGTCAGCAGACTAGGATAAGTATATCATTTATATTAAAGCATGCTGAAATATCCTTGAGCGTAATGATAATCACCATCATCAACATATAAAAGCTACCACTTATGTTTTGTAAATTGGATGTGGTGCATGTGACAATCAGTTCTTTGCACTTGTTGGTTAGTAGTACATCAAGGTGTTGAATACTTAGGATTCATACAGCTCAGAGCTGCATTCAGAGATGTGTGCACTCAGTAATGACCACTCATTGTGCTGATTGGTCTGTGTCTGTCTCAGATTCCAATTACAAAATTTGCTTTATAGGTCACACATGTGTTGAAGGATATCCTCTGTGTTCCTGATCCACTTCCCTGTGTGTTTGTATGTTAAATGGGGACAGGGCAGGCCTGCACCAGGGCTCTGGCTTTAGATCTCCACTTCAGGATTCCGAATGCAGCAGTAGGAGAAGTCTTGATCCAGTGATATGTAATTGGGTCAATGTCATGATTCCTTCAGTTCCCTGTTCACTGCACATTTGCTTTTGTTTACATTCTGCTGTCACTTGATTTCCTTAGTTCAGGACTTCTTGAATTTCACCCTCTGCTGCAGGCTTACCTCTCAGGTGCTGCTGATTGCCTTGCTTGATTCCCTCTCCACCTGGCCTATTTAAGTCTCTCTGACACCATTTTCCTGTTAGAGCAACAGCTAACCTTAGGCTGCTGATCTGTGGCCATGAGTTCTCTCATGTGCTCTGGCCCCCTGGTTTCTCTCTGGGTTTCTCTGTCTGATTCCTGGTTCCTCTCCAAGTCCTGCACTGTTCCTGTATCTCTGGTTTAAGCAAGGCTCTAGCCTTATCATCCCTTCCAGCCTTAGTAGCAGTATCTCCACTACCTGCAACTACTACCCCTGCTCTCCTTGGATCTCACCTCACTGTCTCTGTGTCTGTGGGCTTGTCCAGAGAGCTTCAACCTGCCCCTTGCCTGCAGCCAAGTCCATCCCCACCATCATGGGCTCTGGTGAATACCTGGCTTGGGGTTAGACTCTGTGCTTCTGGTCCAGTGTGGTTCGTTTCCGGACCAGCGCTGAGCTCAGTGAGGGTCATTCAAATACCACTGACCAACCCCATTTTATCATCATTACCCTATTCTTAATTCCCTCCCTTCATCCTCACAGTTGTCCTGCTATACACACATCAGCTCCTTAACTCACATTTACTCAGATCCATGTTCCCTCCCTCTTGTATATTTACATATTTGTAATATTTACCTGCAGATACAATCTCCCTATATATGACATATTTTGTAAGGATTCTTAGATTTTGTGCCTGTTCCATTCTGGTATTGGTTCTGCATTTATTTGTAGATCCAGAGGAAGGTGAGAAAACCCCAAGACACGTTTCAGACAATTCTGTTTCATAGAGGGAAAAAAAATCCTGCCTGACTCCACGTGTGGATCTGGATCTCTGGAATATAACTGCATATTGTTATATATCATAATATAGTGTCGTATTCTTTAATTATGGCATGTACACAATCTACATAACGAAACGCGTTTCGTCTGCCGACTATAATTAGTCCTCCTAGACTTCCTCAGGGATATCAACAGTAATGGCGCCGATGCTTAGGCGCACCTTTTGTGATTAACAGATGTAATTAATTAACTATCCGATGTGGTCCCAGCGGGGGATAGGTAAGAAGTGTGTGTAAGTAATATAAGCTGAATTATGAGTGAGTGTAATGCATCTATTGTATGTTATGTATGAGTGTAGATATATAGCTATATATACCTCTGTGTGTATATGTGTACATATATAGCTTTATATAACTTAGGGATACTACCCGTCTCGGATTGCTCTGGACAGTCCGGTAATTGAGACCGGTGTTTGGAGTCCAGAGCAGTTCCATTCCCGGACTATACAATGCCCCGGAATAACACTATTTGTAGTTACATAAAATTTCCGTGCCGCTGAAATGCAATGTAACTATAGTAATAGTATAATATCCGGACACTGTATTGATTGCCATACACAGTGCCCGAACCGCTGCGCTGCGTGGGGCCTGAGCTTGTATGAACAGGACCAAGCGGGACTGGAGGCAGAACTAGATGGGACTAGGGGCAGGGCCTGGTGTGACACTGCACCTTGTGTGGACCGTGTCAAAGGCTACTAGCGAAAAACAGTTCAGCACTTAATCAATTTCGGGATTTTCTTATTCCGGGAGAGTCGGCAACCATGGGTTATATTTGTGACACCTGAACATGCATACACCAGCAAGTCTTGTATTAGATGCAGAATATATTGTTTGGTAAAGGAATGCTCAGTGAAAATCTTGATACCAAGTCGATTACTAGACACAACAAACAGAACTGAAATATTTCATGTTTTGCTTTATTAAAACTGACATAGCTAAAGCTATGTATAAAACTTAGCTTCCTGTCTATTTTACAAATATACTAAAGCTTAGAAAATTATGAAAAATGATGACATATAAATTGCATTTTTACAATGCACAGTACTGCAATGTCCAAAGCTAAAAAAGAAAAAAAAATACAGCCAGTTGTGTGGGAATTTTATTGCCAACTGACCAAGTGTTCCAGACCATTGTGTTGTTCAGGTTGCTTCCACTAGATGGCACTCCTCAGACATGATGCAGAGATGCCTGAGACTAACCTGAAACATTCCAGCAATCTAGTTTGCTTTTGTTTGGTCAGTGAAAGAACCGCTTCTTCCATATGAGGAGTGCAGTGGCGTAGGGAGGGTGGTGAAGGCGTAGCTTGAGCTCCAGGCCCCGAATAGAACAAGTGGCGCCACAGGAGTCCGGCAGCTGTTAAATCTATACCAGTCTGCCGGCTCCAGGTGCACTGAGTGATAAAAAGAGCCTCCTGCAGCCTGATTGCAGAGCTCCATGCGTGTGACGTCATGACGTCACAGGCATGAATAGAAGAGCCACAACGGAGAATGCAGAAGAACAGTGCAAGACAAAACAGGTAAGTATTTTGTCTGCACTCTCTGCTTTCTCACTAAAATAATGTGATGGGACAAGACAACAGAACGGGATGGGGGCAGATGAAGAGGAGGGGGTCAATGATTAAGTGAATAGAGAAATGATAATGAGGAGGGGGAGCTGATGATGAGAATAGGAAGATGATAAATAGGGGGAAATGATGAATGTAGAGATGATCAATTGAGAGGGGGAGATGATTAAAGTAAACGGGGAGGAGGAGCTAATGAAGAGGGGAGGGGGAGCTGATGAAGAGGCAATGGGTGAGATGATGAAGGGGATAAAGAAACGACCAAGGGAAAATGATGGAGAGGAGGGGGAAGATGATGAAGGGGATAGAGAAACGACAAAGGGGAGATGATGGAGAGCAGGGGGGAGATTAATGGGATACAGAAATGACAAAAGATAGATGATGGAGAGGAGGGGGGAGATGATGAAGGGGATACAGAAATTAAAAAAGGGGAGATAATGGAAAGGAGGGGGAGATGATGAAGGGGATACAGAAATGACAAAGAGCAGATGATGGAGAGGAGGGGGAAGGAAAATGTTGAAGGGGAAAGAGAATGTGGAGGGGGGGGTGATGAGAATGGGAAATGATGAATGGCCACACCCTTAATACAGCACAGAGGAGGGGGTGCTGCCAATTACCCTTGCTCCGGGCCCCATGGCAGCTAGCTACACCTCTGAAGGAGTGGACTCTAGAAGTAATCAGCTCTAGCTATCGCATTGTTACATTGGAACAGATAAATGCAGACATCCAAAGAAGATACAGGGACCAGGTTTGTTGTTTTTGGCTAAACTGTTAAGGACCACAGGAAAAATGTTAAACAAATATTTCTTATGAGTGGAACTAGTCTTAAACCCATCATAAAGACTGGAAAAATAATGCTCATTAAGTTCTTCCCTCCATAGTGTCTTCATCACGTCTCCACCCTCCCCAGTATCCCCATCATGTTTCCAGCCCCCCAGTAACCCCATCATGTCTCCAGTCCCCAACCCAGTATCCCCATCATGT
>WWET01001699.1:273020-306814 GCA_011038615.1 Limnodynastes dumerilii | reverse complement strand
TGCGTAGCAGGAATGTGTGCGTACACGCAGAACGCTAAAACGGACCAGACTCGTTCTAAATGCATGGAAGAAAGCCTGAACCCCTTTCAGTGGTTATTATTGGCAATATACAACTAGTCTTTTGGTTGTCTTTGTTGCCTCATACAGAGTCGGTATCTTCTGATATAATAATATAACATGAGAAAAAATAAAGCATGACATAAAGAACTAAAACACTGGCTGCACTTCTAATTCAATATATGAAATGTGTGCAAGTGTATATATATAAATGGGAGAGCCAAGGACCACTGTGTAACTACAAGGAACAAAAGAGAGGTCTGGAGCTCCAAACAGTTACTAGTATTACTTGGGAGCCTGACCGCTCTCCAATATGCCCGCTGCACACTGTTCAAAGGCAGGAGTGTCTTACTACAGACCTCTAGAGTACACACGTAGCAAATGGATAGGGACTCACCTACAGGAGGTGCCTTGATGGTGGGCAGGTAAGCTTAACCCAATATAGCTATATTGTGACCTAAACCTCCTTTTTATGTGCTGACACATAGTGTTATAAAATGTTTGTTTGGAGTGCTGGACCTCTCTTTTGTTTCATAAAGAAATAAAACCAAGGTAGTAAGAACGAGCACATGTATAAGCCAGGAAAGTCACATTAAATAAATGTTTTTTTCTGGTTAAGAATTTGGGCAGACTCTAATTTCTTTCTAAAGTTACACTTGCTCCTATGGACTCTAATACTGTTTGCAGCAGATGAAATATGACTCCCCTGCAATCAACATGGTTTAGCCCAGGTGTAACTAAGTTAATGCACTTAACAAGGTCTGGATCCAGCCCAAGAGATGTAACAAAGGGGTCCATCGAGCACTAATGATAGCAGCCAGGCACTCAACGAGCCTGGCAGGACCGTGGGTAGTATTTACTTACCCCTCTGGCCAAATCCCACGACAGTCTGCGGACCTTTCGCCGGAGACGTTTGGGTACACTTGTAGATGAATTCCCGGCGCATGCGCAGTGGTTAACTTTTGGAACTTGAAAACTTCGGAACTTAACTTCGGGGACAGAGAGAGACGCAGAGCGCAGGATAGGTGAGTTAACTCTTTATTTTTCTTTTATTTAAATCTTTAGCATTGTTTATTTATTTATTGTATTTTTAATGATAAAAAAAATCAGTTAATATATATGTATTTCTTTTTTTCATCGCATTGTGAATGGCGATGCCTTCTTTTTTAGGAGACTGTGAAGTCCGTGTACCCCAAAAATAGCCTGTGTGGCAGTACGCAATTATACGCGAATATTCACTGGAAGAAAAATAGCACATAAGCGATAATTCGTTCAAACTTATGAAAACGTGTTTACTCGGCAAGGAACAGGTTAATGGCAAGGTACAGCGTCAATCAATACAATCCGCAGCGCGACCAACTAGAAGGCAAGACTATCACTCCAGAAGTCTTCTCAGGGAAAAAGAGACCGAATGTCCATCAGAGTGTCCTATTATTGTCCATAGATGAAAGGAGTCACCGCACTTCAGCTTCATTGGAGAGATCTCAATCCTCCTGTGCTTCCTGGGTCATCATTGGTCCTAGAGCTTTCTTTGCTTCATCATTGGTCCTGGATCCTCCTTTGTTCTTCTCCCAGGGGGTTCGTTGTTACTTCCTTTACTCATACATTCAGATATTATTCTAAACCTTTGCACTGCGCAAACTATTGCCGCTAACATGCGGTCTTATCAGCATCTAGCTAACAATATGGGTTAGGATTTAAGCTACCCTATGACTATAAACATGACGTACATAGTCCATTCACACGCTGTTCTGCGGTCTTTCGCTGATTACTCTATTTATGGAGATAAGACACAGTTTTAGTAAATATGAACGAAAACAGACATTAAATAGGGACAAGCTCTGTGTGTTTGTGTTTATTAAATGCAAATGTAAAGTGGAATATTTTAAATGCAATAAAAGCCCGCGAAAGCGTGAACTCGCATATTAGCGTACGCGCTTGCGTGCGTGCGCTTGCGTTCACATTTTCCCGCACTTTTGCGGTCTTTGTTCTCAAGCTAAGCAGAAGTGACTAATGATGTTATATTTTATTATTAAATTATAAATTCTAATTCCACAAGATGGTGTTTATCTCATGGAAACGAAGGCATCGCCATTTTGTAAAGGGAGCCCAAAGTTCATAGCATTCTGAAAAAGAGCCCAATAATATAACAACAGACTATTGTGGATGGGGAGAAGACATGTTCCCTGGGGGAAACCCTCATATTACTTCTACAGATAGTGGTAATTAGACCTTTCAAAGTGGAAATTGGACGTGCTTGCAAGTATTTTATGCTGCGGGCCCCATTCACTTAGCCACGATGATGGGAAAAAGCTTGCGAATACAAAAAACTTTTATGCGCACCTCTATGGGATGCACATAAAATTCCTCCCCAAAAAATGAGCAGAAATAGCTTTGCACCGCACATAACGCAGGTGCAAGTCTAATGGAATCAGGCCCTATGTGACTTATGCATAATTTTGGGATGAATAAGGGATCTTATTTAAGAAGGAAACTACACACAGAGAAGGGCTCTCCCTCCCTGGCTAATCTACATCCCCCCAGGCTGCCAGTAGTAACTCTACATACATAAATGGTACGTAGATTGTGTAAATGAGCTACCACGCATACCTAGTAACAGTGGCTCATTTCTTATTTCCCCACACTTAAGAAGCTGTAGCTTCTTAAGTGTGAATTAAGCCCAGTGGGCCAGATCCAGAACAACGCTTGTGAGCGAATTTACGCGTGGCGGACACATAAAAACGCATTTTGGTAAGTACTGCGCATGCGCACCATAGAAAATACGCTCCGTAACGTAGCGTAAATGTGTACGTATGGGCCATTCACGTATGTGTCACTTAAATCCTTACGTGTGGGCGTGCCAATTTTACGTGAGTCCAAAAATACGTCTGAAATACGCTATGTAGGCGGGGGTTTGTATGTAAAGTGTACAGTATGGGCGTGCTTAGCTGCGTAAATACGTGTTGCTCATACGTACGTGAGCGGATGACATCGGTTACGTGGGCAAAAGTTAAGGTAGGGTTTGGAAAGCGGATCTCGGACAAAATACGTACATTCAAGGGGTGTGCCTAGGGGAGCGTATAGAAGGTACGCACGCGTAAATACGCTACACGAGTAAACGTATTGCAAGCAGAGTTCTGGATCTACCCCATTATGTGTAAAATAGTGCAGACACAATGAATGACTTAATTTGTTCTTTAGACCTAACCTCAGAATAGATAATATACAGTATGTGGTCTTCACTGGGGAATGAATGTTGGTAGAAGATGGGGTGGTTTGGAAACAGCCGATCTCCAGCTTTATTCTCACACAACAGTCTCCACACATCACTGTCATAACCACACATTCTAACAGTGGTATCCAGAAGACCGTCTCTCAACACACAAAGCCTGATGCAGAGATGAGCATTCACGTGTTCACATGGTGTATACAGCAATTTGTAACAAAGGCATGGGATTCATAGGTATCTTGCCATAAAGAGGCAGTGACATTGGGCCTGATCCAGACCTACGCTGGCTGGCGTTAAAACGCATGCGCCGGGCAGATGTTGCCGGCATTGCTACGGAAACGCCCGATCGTGGATTGTGGATGGTAACGTTACTACGCTGAGGTTAGTGCAGGTAGGCGGGGGGAGGGAGGGTAATGAGGCTGGGAGGGCGGCGTTAGCGTACTAACACCGCCGTCCCAGCGTAGTTACACTGGATTACGCTGGCTAAACTTAGGGAAGCCTTCAGCTGGCGTAACCCAGTGTAATTACGATCGAGCAGGGGGAGTGTAGGGGGAGTGTAATGCTGTTACACTGAGCGTTAGTACTCTCAGCACAACAGCGTTACTCTGGATCAGGCCCATTGTGGCTGTTTTTACCAAACATACATGGTTTCATGTTAACATATTTAGCATCATGAATCAAGTATGAACGCACAGACTTGTTATTTTTTACAGCAGTGTTACTTGTAATTACCAGTTGCCCACTATGGAATCAGGTCATATAAATATATATTTTAAAATGTTTACATTTTTAATTTTTAGCATATTTTTGCAATGATTTTAAGAAACATATTTTATTTGTGGGCCTGTTTTTGAGTTGGAAGCTCCATCAGACCCATTATCATTCCAGCCTTGTTAGCAGAGCTAGATTGGTACTGGTGGTGTAATCAGGGGCGGAACTACCATTGGTGCAAAAGGTGGGCCCCATGCCAAAACATGGGCCCACAGTCGTCATCACGGCACCGCCAAAGTTCCCCACCAGGTTACCTGGGATATCATCAGGGCCAAAGCATATTTTTTGCACCTGGGCCCACAGCTCGCTAGTTCCGCCTCTGGGTGTAATGGTATAAGGACTGTTATCCTGGCACATTTTATGCCTTGTCCTAAATGATTAATTAACATTTCTTTATTTTTCTCAGTGAACATTGTCTTCTAACCCTGGCCCAGATCCTGGGCTACGGCCGACGGGAATTACGTACAGCGTAATAGATAGATAGATAGATAGATATGAGATAGATAGATAGATAGATAGATAGATAGATAGATAGATAGATAGATAGATAGATAGACATGCAGACATGGTAGAGGGGAGTGATCTTACGCTTACTGTGCAGATTTGCATTCATACGAATGCAAATACGTGTGGATCTGTTTAATGCCGCCCCATATGACTTATCAGCATGGCAAGAGCCTTCTTAGGGAACTTAGAATGTAGCTCCAATGGGTCAGGGACTGATGTGAATGTGAAACATTAATAAAAAAAAATAACTATAATATAAAAAAATAAATAAATATGTATCATTAGAAATGCAGGTAAACTATACAGATACTAAAATAATAACAAAACATCAGACTGGCTTTACTAAAACCATCGCCAAAATCAAACTAAAATAATGGTAATAATCAAAACACAGATCAGCTCTATTGCCAAGAAGAGAATCAGCTTCATCTCTGCTCAGACTTTGAGAAACAATGATAGAATATCAGTGGTTACAGCCACTTAGAGGTTTTTTCAGGAAGGAATGCGCTCACCACCAAATGACGTTAATGTGTGAATAATCATCTGTAAACAATAGTTATACAACTGATGATGTCAATGGGAGACCCTTTAAGTCTAAGGCATAAGATATCTCCTCAGTAGATAGTGATGCTAGAGAACCTGATTTAGACTGAAGTAGGGTACACACTAGAGGGTTATCTGATGATTATTTTGCCACTCACACGATAATCGTCAGATAGCTCCATCATCTCACCAGTGTGTACTGTCTCACAATGCTGCAAAATCATTACTGCACTAAGATACTGCAATGAATTTTGTGACTTGTGAGTTCCTAATTTTAAATAATCAGCGATGTCCCAATGTCTAGAGAACAGTTCAGTGTGTACTGACTCACCATCTGCACTGAAACAATTCCCATTTATATTTCTGCATAGCCTCCTTTTTATGTATGTGCTGACACATAGCATGTCCTTCTATGTGAGCAGCGAATTACTGTGTTTCAACCTTCCTTGATATTGCTGGACAAAGTGTTGGAGAATTTGGAGCTAAATCTGTTTTCATTACGAACTATACAACGTGAAAGCACCATCGATCCGGGGACGCCCGGCTACATGCAGTACTCACGCTGCTCGCCTGCCTGTTTGTTTACCTAGCCACGCGGACTGTTTTATTGCCATCTGGATTGTGTGTTACGATTCGCCTATACACCTCCATTGCAGCACAGACTGGTAAACGGTAATTATACCCAGCTGATTTATACATCGTATATTCATAATCAAGTTATGTGGCCTTTTTTTACCAGCATAGACTTTGCCTGGATTTACACATTTTCCACCATGCAGTTATAGCCACCTTTTATTCGGAATTTTAATCAGTGCATATCAGTGCATACGGTATTTCCATTACCATCGGTTTATCACCTCTCCGTCCACCTACAGGCAGTGTCTTCATTCTCCTATTTTCCACTCCTCCAACATCCAGCCTGAATTTTCATTTCTATTCAAAGTGGTATACTGAATACCTACCGTTCGGACCCCCTAATCATTCCCCTCAGCGGGGTTCCCTGCGGGCTGTGAGTTCCTTTGCAATACCATTGTACCATCTATTTCACAGTATATTCGCACTCATATATTACAATGCATTTTTTTCTATGTATTTTTAATCATTAAAAGTGCTATCTTTTTTGAACCACTTGCTTATGTTTTGACTTATCCTCACATCCACCCAGCGCGGTTTTTCTTGTTTGCTGACACATAGTGTTATATAATGTGTGTTTGGAGCGCCTATTATTCCTTGTAGTTACACAGTGGTCACTTTGGTATATATACACTTGCACACATATATTTTATTAAAATCGCGGCCTGTGTTTTTTTACTGTTATTAGTTTCACTTGGGAGTCTGACTCCTCCCCAACATGGCCGCTGCACACTGTTAAAATGGCAGGAGTTTCTTAATACAGACTTCCTGTGTACACATATAGCAAATGGATAGGGACTCACCTACAGCAGGTGCCTTGACGCTGGGCAGGTGAGCTTAACCCAATATAGCTATATTGTGAACTAAACCTCCTTTTTATTTATGTGCTGACACATAGTGTTAGATAATGTTTGTTTGGAGCATTGGACCTCGCTTTTGTTCCTTATAGTTACATAGTGGCCACTTTGGTCCTTGGCTGCTCCTTTTTCATTTATATATACACTTGCAGACATTTCATTTGTTAAATCAAAAGCGCAGCCTGTTTTCTTGCTACTGATATTTCTGCATAGCGCAACCCTGTGGGTGAGCAGGTCATTGCAGCAAAGGCTTATTTGAACAGTTTGCGAAACGATCCACAGGAAACTAGAAAGCAGTGTATAAGGGGAGCATTGTGAAGCAGGACAGGGATCGAATTGTTACTACAGATTTGACAATATGACACAAAACACACAAAATGGAAGTTGCTCATATCAATTTATAAGTTAATGCAAACAGGTGCATGAAAGGCCAGGGGGTAAACTGCTAGCAACAGAAACAAAGGAAAGGAAATGCCTCAGCAACACTGCCATTACCCAGTAACACACTATACCATTCTATCTGTAACATACACACAGGATAGAGAATGTCCAGCAACACTGCCATTACCAGTAACACACTATACATTCTATTTGTAACATACACACAGGATAGAGAATGTCCAGCAAAGCTGCTATTACCATTAACAGATTAATTGAAAATGTCTGTTGGGGGACCACGCTGTCCTTAGAGAAGGGAAAGGATCTGTTATGATGAGATGCTGCTAGAGTCCAGTATAAATAAGGGAAAGTGTCCAATATGTCTTGTGAAAATTGTAACAATGTAAATAGTCAAATGATTAATGACTTGCAAATAGAGTTAGATACAGTAACAGTCTTTAGATACTGCAGTTTCAAAAACACGCTGCACTGTTGATAGAAATGAAGTTAAAAGAGTGCAATTTTATACGAGGATTTAATCCGTCTCCGTGTGGAAAAAAGTTCAGTAGACAGTAGAAAACAAGGAGTAGGATTTATTTGATATAAGAAACTGAGGAATTAGGTTGTTATATAACAGTATAATGTGTCCGTGGAGCAGTGTTCGGGGAAACTAATGCTGGGTACCAGACAGCTGTTTGCTTCTCCCGGCGCTCTGACGATGCGTTGCAGTGGCTGGCACGAGGTTTGTTTATCTGTTGCCTGGTGACACGTTCATGGTTAACACATGTGGTGGCTGTACGGCTAAGAGATCTCTTATGAAGTGCCTTCAATAACCTACGCGTTTCACCCCTCTGGGGTGCTTCTTCAGGGACAATGGTGTGTTTAATCGCTTCAAGGACCACCTCGATAGCGATGCTTTCTTTGTCACTGTGGCACAAACGACTCCTCTCTTAGAAAAAGGCTGTCGTTTTGCCATTACCAGTAACACATTATACCGTTCTGTCTGTACAATAAAATGCAGAAATGTCCGTTACACAGATTTGCGCAGATACATGATAAGCCACCAGCCACTGTCAAGGCCTTTTTGCATATGGTGGTCCTAACTCTAACAATCAAAGACCCAATGTTGGGTCATATTTATATGTTTTTAGATTGAGAGCCAACTTACCTCAGGAGACACCCCTTAAAGCCTCCAAAATAGCTGCTGTGGAACAACTCCCCCTCTCAGCTGCTGCTCCCAGACATGCTCCCAAACAGTATACACACAAAATGGTTTAACAAGATGTTATTAGAAACATCAGTATGTGCCCAGCTTTATGCAAAATACAATGTCCAGAAAACAACCACAATTCTGTGCACAGCATGGTTCCTCCTGATCCACTGGTGGGGTGGGACAGGACATTGGGCCTGATCCAGAGCTACGGCCGCCGTCGCTAGTACGGCGGCCGTAAGCGTAATGCGCATGCACCAGGCAGATGTTGCCCGACGTCACTATGGAAACGCCCGATCGTAGGGGGAGTGTCGGGCCAGAGCAGCGATGTTACGCTGAGCGCTACAGCGCTCTCGTAGCTCTGGATCAGGCCCATTGTACGGCGTAAAAGCTAAACCGAATAATAGTTAGATAAGTGGCATCATTTCTGAAGTTTCTTTCGGCACAGAAGTGGATATATTACTCAATAAAGAGAACAATGATAATGTATGTTGAGGTCTCAATTTTGTTTGTAAAGAAGAAGGGTTTTGATGGCATCTTGTCTTGTGTGAAACCGGAAAGGACACCAAGAAAAAATAACATAATACTATACTATTATAGGCTTAGAGGATTACAATGGGCCATTGGGTTGTATGTACAAGCAGGTGCATAGGAATAAGATGAGCGAAGGAACATTCCCCTCATTGCCAGTGACTGTGCATCCTTATTCATATGGAGGTTTCTACAATGTCTCTGTACCATAGGGAAGCACATGTGTTATCAGAAAACTAGAACACTGGAACAGAGACAAGTCAAGCAGAAGACAACTGGAAGACTTCCAGACTCTCCCTGGCTCTTTAGACTCAAACAGTTACTATACAGAGATACTGGACATTTCTATTGACTTATGCACCCCATTTATTGGGTACCTTGGATGTATTTACACTTAATGGACCAGAAACAGACCTCTGCGCGTTTACTGCTGTGGCAGGCAAAGGAAGCACTGAGCTCCGAGCGCTAGCCCGGACTTCCATCCTCCTCCTCTGCAGTGACCTGTCCTGCACTTACCGTCTGAAGGCTCCGGTAATGGGCCCAAGCCAGTAATATGGCTTATTACTGGCTGTGGGCTCTGTTAAAAGGATTTTCCTTACCTTTTCCCAGGAATACGCTGCGTGACCTCATGATGTGATGCTAGTGCCACGCCCTGCCCTGCCCTGCCTTGCCCCCTTGCCTCCTGGTGCCTGGGAAGAATTTATACCACTGGTTTACCACATGAATGGAGGTCTGACACTCCACACAGATGAGAGGAATGAACTCTCCTGTCACTCCCCTCTCTCATGCAGACTCTAGCTGGGTTACACTGTCATAAGGCAGCCTTAAGTCTCTCCTGCAGATCAGCCATTGGTACAACATCTGGACCACATGGAATTGGAAAACCCTGCCCACACTGTAAAATTTAGAAGCCCCTCCCCCCACCCACCTGATGGGTGTAGGAGATGGGTCGACCTGTCGGACAGATCTGCAGGCATACGGAACTCAGTTCCATATGCCTTAATATCCGTTGTGGAACATCTGGGGTGCGCATGCAACCACATTCTGCAAGCAGGTCCGGATCCGGTCCAATGTATTTACATTTCCATATTTAATCCTAAAATATTTTTTTTCCGGTGCTACTTCCAAGCGTGAGCTCTTCATACAAAATAGGTACCGGAATGATCGGTAAATAAGCAGGAATATAAAAGCACGAGTTCATAGTCTATAACATCGAACATGTTTTCCTTATACCAACTGCTGGTTTAAAGGGGGACTGAATGCAAGTGTTCTGGTATATGGGAATTTGGGGGCAAGCCTAGGATTACCACCTTTTTATCAATAGATTCCCAGTCCCCCCCCCCTGAAAAAACCTTGTAAATTACATTTTTATATGTGCTATTTCTTGAAAAATGGAGCTCATTTTCAACTTAATGCAATCCTTCTTTACAGATAAGCAGCTTGATTGACTCGATGTGGAAGCCAATACTATACTACTATAGAGCTAAGGATTATCTTTGGAAAAAGAGTGTGATCTTTTAAATTATATTACGGAGTCTCTATATTTGAAGGATCCAAAGAGGATTTCATACATTTTAGACAGCTGCCAAGCTTCTTCAGATATGATTTATCACTTTTTAGGAATACAATTGTATTTGCTTGTAGTGTACATTCTGTGCTTTTTTACTATATAAGCCGACCGGCATAAGTTGCAATAGTTTATCACGGCTTCCAGTCTGTAATGATCACTTAACAGGAAGTGGGCAAATTGGAGGGCGGAAGTGATGTAATAGTGAAGCCTCTCTATTCCCAGACATTATATAATATGGGTATGTTATTCCTCCAGAATTACTGGACTGTCCAGAGTAATCCCAGACGGGTGGTAACCCTAGGTAAGTCATTCATTGTTTCAGGTGCAGCTTGTTGGGACAGGAAGTTGGTGTGATTTTAACCTAGATGAATGGTGATAAGAGCACCTGAAGATGGCGCTAGTAATCAGAAAAGAGCTACAGGTTTTTCATAGTTTGTTACAATGCCCCATTTGTTTAGTAGTGTAGGGTTGGGTCTAGAGATATGAATTGCCCCCATTTTCTATGTGTTTGGATAGGATCATAAGTGCTTTATTGTTCTTGCAATCCATCTAGACTTTAGAGGAATGACAGAAGCAGGCTTTCCTTCTTAGCATGATATACAGCTGGGGTGGCCAAACAGTCAACCGCTCACCCACAGACTTGTGACCAGTGCTCCCTTCTCCCTGCGGTGGGCGGGATGTGCTGCTAGGGCCGGCGCGACCCGCTATGGAGACTGCAGCAGTGAGAGCAGTGCTCTATGTAACTGCTGCAGCAGCTCATACAGGAACTTCCTGTATGAGCACTGCCTGTATGCAGCGCGGGTTGCGCCGGCCCTGGCAGCACATCCCTCCCACCCCATGTGTCCCCGCCGCAAGGAGAAGGGAACAGCGCAATCTGTATGCTGTGGAGGAGGAAGACAAGGTAAGTAAAAAGGGAAGAGGCTGGGGAATACTGAGGGGGGCCGGAGGCACATGATGGGGAATACTGAGAAAGGCTGGAGAAATGTGGGAATACTGAGGGGGGCTGGAGGCAGATGATGGGGAATACTGATGGGGGCTGAAGGCACATGATGAGTAATACCGAGGGGGCTGGAGGCACATAATGGGGAATATCTAGGGGGCTGGAGGCACATAATGGGGAATATTGAGGGGGGCTGGACGCATATGATGGGGAATACTGAGGGGGGCTGAGAAAATAGACAGGAGGAAGATAGTTGTGGGAAATAGGCCGGTCAGAAGAAACCAGGACTAACAATACAAAAAACACAGAACGGACTCAAAGGACAAGATGGAGTTGACGGGACAGACTGGACGTACAATACAGACAAGGACAATCACACTCACACTTAAACAGCTGGAACCCCCAAAGGGGTTAACAGACACAGTCAGTCAGGGAAAATAAGGAACACACAAATATGGGGAAAACAATAAGGAGAGAGAGTGTGGGAACAAGAGACAAATAGGAACAATGGCAAGGAACCTTGGCAGGAATAAATCAGGGCACTTAAGATCAAGAAAAAGCACAAAGGCACAAGGCAGAGAAAGAGCAACAAGACTGGCACAGAAACGCAAAAGAGAAACTATAACCAGCACCTGCTGCAGGTGCTGGAGGCTACTTAACTGAGAGCTGGCCAATGAAAACAGGCAGAGAGCGCGCCAACGGAAGGTACTGGTGTTGCTGCGGCAACCAGGACGCCTGCAGAGTGGAGCCGACAGAGAAAGGAAAAGAGCGCCTGCGTGAAAGAGAAAGAGCTTCTGCGTTGCCTTGGCAACGTCAGATGCACAGCGCTGGAAGATCGTGGAGAGGCAGAGACCGTGCGCCTGAGGAGAGGGACAGACACCAGGACTGGAGAAGAGACTGAAGGTAAGGAGGGAGGCGCTGCAGGGGTGAGTATCGGAGAACGGAGGCTGAGACCAGCGGTCAGCACGCGACGCTGTCGGTGCTGGCTGACAAGATGAAATATGACTCCCCTGCAATCAACATGGTTAAGCCCAGAGTAACTAATTTCAAGCACTTACTTAAGTCTGGATCAAGCACCCTGTTACTATATACACTTCACTAGACCACAAAGGCGGTGCTGCACAATGTCAGAATTGTGAGAATTGGACAGAGTAGTCGCAGGGCTGTACACACTTGTAAAATAGTCAGGGGATTGGCTGATGGATCACTTGTTTTATAAGCAGGCTTAAAAATCAATTGACCCTCAAAAAAATGGTATTCAAATCTCTTAACATGATAGTCTTTACTGACGTCTGCAATCAATTATCCCTGAACACTGGTTGGCACCTATGCAACAAATTCATGTCCCGATTTTAACTTTTAATAATGAAGCTCTGTCTTCCCTGGATGCACAATAATTAATGCAAGGAACTGTGATTTCCAAGCCTTTAAGCAAACTGGTTTACGGTCAGTCATCTGATAGTCTATCACGTTCATTCATCAACTCCCGAGGAAAGACTGTGCCGGATAGTGAGTCTGAAAAGCCTTTACATCCAAATTGTCCTTGGGTATAATCCCCTCTTATATCCGTATCCCAATACAGATGCTACAGGCCAATTTTTTTTTGAGCCAGTGAAAGTTTGCTGCAATCTAAAGGTTAATTAAGCACCATTGCTTTAGAGACATTTGAGCCACTAATTATTTTGTTAATAGATAACATACAGGATTATATGTGTGAAGTCAGGCTTGTAAAATCACAGATATTTAATTTAGACTGCCATTTTTTTCAAGTAAATTTAACCGGTTATGTGGTGTATATTTTGCAATTAGACATTGAGAGCCGTATTCATAGATATGTTTTTTCGTCGGATTGCGTGCGTATTTTTAGGAGCGGATTAACTGCGCGTGTGTAGTAACTTTTTCCGCGCACATTACGTAGGATTTATGCACATAAGTACTTTAGGAACGGACTTGTGAATCGCACTTGGGGACATACATACGGAGGGGCGTGGTTTTTATCCGTACGTTAGAAGTTACGTGAAAATGGGCGGGGGAAGCATTTAAATGGGCATTTGAGTGCGCGGATAGATTAATACGCATGTACGCAAGTAACATATGCGCGTAAGTACACAAGTAGAGTTAGGGGTGCCCTATGGAGACGTAAGTCACTGAAAAAAACGGACGTGTTAGGGTAGTGTCATGGGTGTCGCCTTGCTACATTAGTGCGTAAAAACGCGCACAAAGTAAATACGGATCTGTGAATATGGTCCTGAGTTATGTCTTTAATAGAAGATACTGCTATAAATCCAGCTCTCCATATCTCAAAATGTCGCTGAGACCGGAAATCAGTGCGTTATGCAATGCTGAATCCCACAAAGGAGGTAGAGAGTATAATTATGAAGAAGACTGCTGTATTACTTTGTATTTCAGCCCTTGATAGTGCCTCGCTCAGGATAGATAGAGTGGCACAAAACATTCAATCATACAGGAGTGCAGGCAAAGGGGTTGGAGGAGCATAGGGCTGGGGTGTGGGTCCACGCTAAGAATGGCCTTATTTCGATAGGGCCGTTCTCTCCCAGCCAGTTTCGAACTGGCTGGGATATCAATTGCTTATGCCTTGATGAAGCATAGCAATCGATACATGGAGCACCGAACGCGGTGCTCCGAAAGATAAGGCTACAAACTACCCCAACCCTTCCCCTAATTCTAACCCTAACCCTCCCATTCCATTACCCTAACCCTCCCTTATCCACAGCCTGACCCTAACCCTCCCTTCTCCACAGCCTGACTCTAACCCTCCCTTCCCTGCAGCCTGACCCTAACCCTCCCTACCACGCAGCCTGACCCTAACCCTCCCTTCTTCCTAGCCTGATCCTAATACTCCCTTCTCTATAGCCTAACCCTAAGACCCCCCCTCCCTGCAGCCTGACCCTAAACCTCCCCTTCTATGGCCATAACCCTAACCCTCCCTTCCTAAGAGCCTAACCCCCCCTCCCTTTCCTAACACTAAAAGTCCCCGGAGAGAGGTTACTCACCTCTTCGGAGCTGTCAGCAGCGGGTCCCATGGGTCTCTGTGAAAATGGATGGGTTAGTATGCTGATCGGCACACATTAATCCATTCATAAATAAATTATAAAACAGGGCCCCTATTCCAAATAGAAACTGCCAAAAAGTAACTTTCGAAAGGAGCCTTCGTTGTGGGGACTGCAACCGATAGGGCTGCATCCTGGACCCTAAACCTGGGTATATACTACATAACAATTCATCAGATCTCTGTCATCAGTGTGTCTGCCTCGCTGATTGCAGGAGCACTGCAAGTTCCAGAAAGCCCTGGCATGAGTTGCTTATGACTATTCCGAGCCATTAACATCATTTTTATTGTATACCATATTTTAGGTGCCAAGAATATGAAGTAAAATATGTTCACACTACAGGAGGCTTTTCCCTGATCAGTTCCCGAGATAGGATGCAGATCACAGCAGTGGAAACGTTAATGGGCACTGCTACCCTAAGAACCAGTGCTTTTTTTGTAAGAAAAAAGGTTCCGGAACTCACATCAACTCACACTCGACCAATCACTAGCTGGGCAGCGCCACAAGCCGAGCAGTGCCATCACAACCAGTGCGGATGAAGTACGCATGCATCGGACTCGACACACACAAGCAGCCTGCATGCACCATTTTAATGATTTTGCCACCAAAACTTTTAAAACTTGGAAAATCCGACGAAAAAAAGGTGTGTTCTATGAGAAAAAAAAGCACTGCTAAGAACTAATCTCTTTTATTTCCATTATATAATTTTAGTAGCTCTGGTATAATTTATCCTGTGACCTGATCTAACAGCTTAATAGCCATAAATTAAATGATATTATATTATCATTATATTATATAACATTATTCAGATGTACTAATGTTTCATGAAATATTCTGTTACTTGTTTCAGTTACATTACTGTAGGGAGTTGATCTTAGACAATAATACCAGACAGAAATACCAGTCACCATGGTGAGTAAGAATTGGGACTTGATGGTCAGAGTGCCATGAAGGAGAAACTGGCATTTTCACCATGGGCCTGATCCAGACCTACGCCCGCGAGCGTAGCGTATGATCGCCCGGGCGTATAAACTTTTACGCCCATGACACTCCCATTGATTGTACCTACTTATGGCGGCTAAACCCTACCCTAACTTTTTCTAGCGTCCGTCCGAATTTTTGGACCGATACACTGGTCGTACGGGGCTTAGCACGCCCATACTGTACAATTTAAATGGCTATCCCCGCCTCTGTGTAGTAACTCGAGCGTCCGGACTATCGTTGTACAAAACGCACGCCCCTTGGGCGAAAAATACACTCAAAATACGCTCGCTGTACGCTCATGTCCTTCGGACGACCGGAAGTTGTCATACTGCACATGCGCAGTGCGTTTTTTCGCCCGGTTTTACGCTCCCGACCGGCGTACGATCGCTTGCGAGCGTAGGTCTGGATCAGGCCCCATGTGTTGATAATCTGGCCTCCTTTTCCCCTGCTCACCTGCTAAAAAAACTGAGATAGAAGCATGGGAGCGACCCTATGCATAATATGCCGGTGGCTACTCTCCCCACATCATCTGCCAGACAGCGTGCGGGGGAGAAACAGAAATTCTCAGAAGGCTTTGGCAGGTAAATAAACTTTTTTTTATGTATATGTAGGTTTATGGGAGGAATCCAGACCCCCGCTCCTTTTCCGTACACGCGGCAGTATGAAATCATGCAAGGAAGAAAGGAGTGCACACCATGGGCCTGATCCAGAGCAACGCTCGCAAGCGAGCGTACTCTCATCGTATGCGAATTTTCGGCAAAAAATTCGCAATGCGCATGCCGAGTATGACAGGTTCCGGTCGCCCGAGCGTCATGAGCGAATAGCGGGCGTATCGTTAGCGTATTTTTCGCTCGCTGGGCGTATTTTTTTTACGATGGTCGGCTGGGCGCCCGTTTTACTATAGGGAGGCGGGGATAGTCATTTAAATTGTACAGTATGGGCGTGCTAAGCGTATTTTCGCAGCGTATTTTGTGCGAATTTTCGTACGGCCGACGGTCGTACCCAGTGTAGGGTATAGCCGCCGTAAGCAGGGACTTTACTATGGGAGTGCTAGGGGCGTGTAGGTTGATACGACGAGCGTACGTTCGCATTCGCCCGTCGTGCGAATTTTCGTAGCGCTGGATCAGGCCCCATGTCACTTCCCTCTTACGTATCCAGAAACCTACCTTATCTTCTACGGAAGGATCGGAGTCCATCTGGATGACGATGCATGCGTAAAAGCTTCTCCCCGCCCCCGCCCCTTCATTTGCCTATGCCTATGAGGGGATTCGGCATGCATAAGTGAAAGGTCGGCCCCTGCATGGGAACCTTTAATGCACGGAACTCAGTTCTGTATGTTAGAAGCTGGCCCGTGCATGCGCCAATGTTACCTGTCAGGGAAATTATGCAAATGACTTTATATCCTCAATCTGGGTTCTCCAAAGGGTATTAAAACTAAAGATGCCAAATGTGAATTATGGTGACTATTATATGTGTCTGCAGGGAATTACCCCAGTAAAGGGCATATGCAATAACTACCCAAAACATGTATAAAAGCCACAGTGCATCAATAAGCGCATCTCGGCATCCAATGGAATATATGGAACCAATCTGAAAAATAATAATAACACCTAAATATTATTATCACAGATGCTGAACCGTATAGATGAACTCACGGAGGGCACTCTTGTTCTGGGAGGTGACCTTAACTGGACTCTAGACCCGAGATTGGACTCCTCCTCGGGCGCACCGGGGCTGACTCAACGCGATTCCAGGGAGGTAAGACGGTCTCTCCACGAACACCAGCTGACCAACACTTGGCGACTTACACACCCGACCGGCCGCGACTACACACATTTCTCAAATGTTCATGGCACCTACTCCCGCCTAGACTACTTTTTCCTCAAGCATACTAGTTTACACCACCTCATCAGCACCTCTATAGGGAACGTCAACTGAACGGACCATGCCCCGGTATTTCTGACCATTGCAGTAGAAAAGAAAAGCTTTAGGGAATGGACCTGGCGCTTTAACGACTTGCTCCTCCAAGATGCCCACACCAAAGAGGAACTAGGGAAAGCAATTGACTCCTACTTGGCGGCGAACGACAAAGAAGACATCACGGGTGACTTTATGGGAGGCACACAAATGCATCCTAAGGGGCCAGTGTATTCAGCTCAGTAGCTACCTTAAGCGGCAACGGGAGGGGCGCAGGGCATCCTTGCTTTTGCGAATTGGACAGTTGGAAACATCCCATAAGCGTGACGGCGACCCTGATACACTTTCAGCCCTGACTGCGCTGCGCGTGGAACTTAACACTCTCCTACGTACGCAGGCCGAGTTCTCTATCCAAAAGTGTAAGTCCCATTATTACCAATGGGCGAACAAGCCAGGCCGTTCCCTTGCTCGGGCACTTAGGAAACAGAGAGCCAGGAATTATATCCCTCACATCAAAAATGCCTCGGGCGCCCAAGTCTCGCTTGACAGTGAAATTGCTTCCGCTTTTCATGACTACTATACTAGCTTGTATAATCTCTCCCCTACACCTACGGACGCTGACTTAATCACCAAAAAGGCTTTGATAGCTAAGTACCTCGCCGACTGTGACTTCCCCACCCTCGACTCTTCCATTCGAGAGGCCCTAGATGCCCCTTTTTCGTCCACGGAACTTGACTATGCGCTCAAACAGACCCCGAACGGAAAAAGCCCTGGTCCAGACGGATTCACCGTTTCCTATTATAAAGCCTACAAGCAGAAATTACTCCCTATCCTTCTGGCCGCATTTAATGACATCTCCCCAATGCATCTATTCTCCCCCCAATCCCTCGCGGCCCATGTGACGGTTATCCCTAAAGAGGGTAAGGATCCTTCCCAGTGCTCCAGCTACCGTCCCATTTCATTATTGAATGTCGACATTAAGCTGCTGGCGAAATTGATAGCTACCCGTATCAACCGCATACTGCCTGAGGTCATCCATGGGGATCAGGTGGGCTTTGTCCCAGGGAGGGAAGCACGGGACAACACTACAAAAATCATCAACTTACTCCATCATATCTCCAACACCAAATTGCAGGCTCTCCTGCTGTCTACGGACGCGGAGAAGGCCTTTGACCGGGTAGTTTGGACCTTCATGATGGGGGTGCTGGAGCACATGGGATTGGGTCCCGCCTGTCTTAGTAAAATCGCTGCCCTATATCACCTCCCCTCTGGGCGTATTAGGATAAACGGTGGTCTGTCCCCCCCTTTTCAATTTCGAATGGTACACGCCAGGGCTGCCCACTTTCGCCCCTCCTGTTCGTGTTGTGCGTAGAGGCTCTTGCACGTACGCTCCGTAGACAAGCGGACATTAAGGGGGTTACGGTCGGGGGACAGGAATACAAACTCGCTTTATTTGCGGACGACCTTATGGTTACTGCCACCTCCCCCACCACTTCTCTTCCTATTCTGATGTCAGAACTAGATAGATTTGGCCGTTTATCTAACTTTAAGATAAACTGGGATAAGTCTGTCGCGCTTGGGCTGAACATTCCGGCTAGGGCCCAAGCTGGTCTGCAGCAAGCGTTCCCTTTTAAATGGCACCCTGAAAGACTTAAGTACCTTGGCGTGTACCTCACCGCTAACCCCGCCAAACTTTACCCCTCTAACTTCCCTCCCTTACTGACCAAAATAGCGAAAGACCTATCGGACTGGTCCCCTCGCAACTTTTCCTGGTTAGGGAGAATGAACATCGTGAAGATGAATATCCTTCCTAGAATACTATTCCTTTTCCAAACCCTCCCAGTGACGATACCCCGCTCCTTTTTTGTCCACCTTCAGCAGACAATACGGGACTTTGTCTGGCAGGGAAGATGGCCGAGATTTAAACCTGACGTAGGGACAGAGGAGGACTCCAGCTTCCCCACTTGCAGGGGTACTATTGGTCCGCAATGCTGACAAGAGTAGTGGAGTGGTCATCCCTGGGGGCTCCCAAGCAGTGGGTGACCCTGGAGAACCACTTCTCCCCGATCCCTCTCAGGACGTTGCCTTGGCTAGCATCCCCTCCCCGAGTCTTGCACCCTACGATCTTACCTACCCTGACTTGTTGGAACTACTTACGTTATAGAAAAGGCCTCTCCCCACGGTACTCTCCGCTTACCCCCCTTATCCACAACAGTGAGTTCCCCCCAGGACTAGACGCTGTTAATATTACACGACTCACACAAATGGACAGCACGAGGGTTGGTCAGCTGGTGCAGGGGGGCAGTCTCCTCTCTTTCCAGGAGATGCAGCAGAAAGTGAGCGTAGGGACGCTGGAGGCCGCCCCCTCCAGCGTCCCTACGGCGCTGCTACGGACGCCCGATCCGCATGCGCAGATCGGCTGCAAAGCCGATCTTACGCTTACGCCCGCCGTCCGAGCAACGCCGGCCGTTACTCTGGATCAGGCCCATAGTGCATATAGTCAGGATCTAACATTACTTACCAGCTCTGCAATCCTCTAGGGTGGTTCTGAGTGTCCTGGGGCTAGAGTTACTAATCTGAAAAGGAAAAGTGGAGATGTTGCCGATAGCAACCAATCAAATTCTAGCCCTCCCTTCCCTATTACATACTAGAGAATGTCAGCTAGAATCAGATAGGTTGCTATGGGCAAAATCTCCACTTTTCCGCAGTTTAGTAAATCTAGGTCTAAATTCCAACCTGCACAGAACAGAAGAGGACTCAAACCAGAGTGGTCCCTGGAGAAGAAGCTCATCAAATAAGGGTTAGTAAGTATAAAAAGTTGTTTGAAACAGGACTGGCTCTGGGTCTGCTGGCACACTGTGCTAGAAATTTTGACCCTTACCCCCCCAGCCTGCCTGCCTGACTACCTTTCCATCAATCTTCTTTAACAAAAAAATTCTGTTCTGTTTATACCACAAACAAAATGTTTACATTAATGAAAAAAGTTTTTCTTTTAAATTAAAATAAAATATGCAGAATATTACAATGTATTAATTTAATACATTCATTTGTTCCAATGGTGAACTTTTCCCTCTCTTTGTGATAGCTGGTGATCTTATTTTGTGAATATTTTAAAGTCACATGACTTTCTAGGTATTTAGAGGCCTCATAATGATTATTTCTCTCTCAAGTGCATGTCGTTTTCTGTAAAAGAACCAAATCTAAGGATATTTGAAAACATTTTAAAGTGCAGCTTATAATCATGTCTACTAACAATATCCAAATAATTTACAAAAAATAAGAGTATCTATCTATCTATCTATCTATCTATCTATCTATCTATCTATCTATCTATCTATCTATCTATCTCAAAAGGCTTTTATTTTTAATATTAATATTAAATATCTGTACTGTATTTTGCACGGCACTGCGGACACGGACACCTTGTGGCGCCTCATAAATAAATGATAATAATAGTTATAAATATATTTGCGCAAATGGTGAACTTTTTTCTGTGCTTACTGGTCCTTTGTGATGGATGATATTTTTATTTATTTTAAAGTGCCATGACATTAATTATTATCTTTAGTCCTTATTATTTCTATATTATTTCTATAGATAGATAGATAGATAGACAGACAGACAGACAGACATATAGATAGATAAGCCCAAGGAATGATGTTGTTAAAAGAAAGTCTAGCTGAGTCAGCTGGCAGTAATGCAGCCACTCACTGTCTGTCTAATGCCCCTTTCACACCAAAAATACATGTTGCACCCGGGATAATGAACATGGTTTATATTCGTGTTGTATCAGTTCACACCGCAACTAGAACCCGTGTAAATCCCGGGTTGTAGCCTTTCACACTGGACCCGTGACTGCAGAGGCAGACATTGACCCTCTTCCCCCAATTTACATATTTTTTATGGAACTCGGATTAAATAACCCGTGTTCCCCCTTTCACACCGCAGCATGGTTTAGGGCATCCCGGTAATAACCCTGGTATCGACCAGGGTTGCGGACCCAGGGCAACAGACCCATTCACACCAACACCCGACCAGGATGATTCTCGGGTTCATAAGACGGTGTGAAAAGGGTATAAGTGATATCTTGAATGTTAAAAAAAATGACAAATATTTACAATTGGTGTTTGCTTAATTGAGGTGGCTCTAAATGGAGTCAAAGATGTTAAATAAAACATAAGCACATTTGACTACAGACATGTAGTCAATGTAATAGGATTAGACAGAGTGGTGCAGAAGCACTTGTATGGATTGTCGCGGATTGGCTTTACTTTGTTACCTGATCCAGATCTCCGCGCGTGTTCCGATCTGGAAGTCCACACGGAAGAGGGGAGGCGTGCACTTCCCTATCACTCTCCTCTCTCATGCCTGCCTTAACATCTCTGCATGGATCTGCATCCGTCCGAAAGCCAATCCGTGCGTGACTGCTGATCACCGCCTCCGGGGCCTAATTAGCATGCCTATGCCCGCCCACCTGGCGGCCCCCTCTTTGGATCTCCTATTGTACAGAACCAAGTTCTGCAATGTTACTTTTATTATTATTATTATTTATTATTTTATTTTACTAACAGGTTATTATATAGCACACTATACACTATTATATATACACTCTATAGGACATTGGGGATTGATACATAAGGACAAGTGCTATGTATCACACAATGGAGCAGCCAGTGTGTAAGGTAAACGTGCTCAGTGCTCTGCATGATCCAGTCACACGGAATTGATAGTAGCAGGACTGAGGGGAGTTTTAGTATGGAAAGTAAAGTTTTCAAGTTGTGTTAATCATTTAACAGAAAGCTAAATCAGATGGCACAGTGGATTTAAATGGGTTTTAATTATTATCAAGCAGTAGGTTGTACAAGTTGATAAGCTTGTCTGAAAAGATGAGTTTTAAGAGAGCGCTTGAATTTTTGGAGCATAGAGGATAGTCTTATTTGACAAGGAATGTTATTCCAGTGAGTGGGTGCAGCCTGGGAGAAGTCCTGTAAATGGGAATCAAAGCATTTGTTTAGTGTAAAGGAGAACTGTATGTCCTGTGAAGATCTGGGAGAACGAGCTGGGATATACATTGAGATGAGTGAGGAAATGTATGTTAGTGTAGTGTTATTGATGGCTTTGTAGGTTAGCAATAGAATTTTGTATTTGATTCTGTAGTATATCAGCAACCACTGTAGAGACTGACAGAGAAAACCTGCTCTAGATGAGAGTTTTGAAAGAAAAGTCAGTCTAGCGCCTGCATGTAATATGGATTGTAGGGGGGTAGTTTTATAATAAGAAGAGCATTGCAATAATTACTTTTCAAGGGAATTACACATTGGATTTGTGTCCTCTGTCTTTCCTAAATGAGGATTAGGCCTAATATGTTTTAGCATGAGGAGAACGCTGTCTGTTTTTATATATAACACAAAAAGGGGCGTATTCACAGAACCGTTTTCACGCGAAGTAGCGTGCGGATTTTTAGGTACGATTTAACTGTGTATGCGTAGAAACTTTATTTACGTAAGTAACGTAGAATATACGCACACAAGTGCTTTAGACGCCGACATGTGAATCGCACTTGGGGACATACATGTGGAGGGGCGGGGTTGAAATATGTACCAGAAAAGTTACGTAAAAGAGGGTGGGGGCATTTAAATGAGTCTTTGAGGGTGCGCTTACATAGAATCGCATGTACGGCTCACATATACGCACGTATGTACACACGTAAAGTTAGAGGTGGTCTATGGAGGCGTATGTCTACGATGCACGGCCGTGAGAGGGGCGTGTTGTGGGTGTTGGCTTGCTACGTGCGTGCGTATAATTGCGTACTTTTGAACAAACGCATCTCTGAATACGGGCGAAACAGCTTTATTTAAGCCGTGGTAGTTTAGGACACGCCCCTTCCTAACTTTGATTTGTCCACACATTTTAAACTCCTTCTCCAGAGGTGCAACATGCACTTTTATCCTTTTTTGGCTTTGTCTGAATTAGTTCTATACTATTGTTTATACTTTTACACTTTTCCTTTTATACACATGTATATAGCAAATAGAAAATGACTTAAAAAAAACAACTATTCAAACCATGAGGTAGTTGGTCCCAGGATTTCCATGCATGAAATTCTTCTCCCTATACTAAATACATGTCTGGTGTTGTGGTTGCTCTGCTGCACGTCTTCTTTTCTCACGCTATCTAACTCTTATAGGAGGCAGAATATGTTTTGTGGAGGGAGGGCATCAATGAGAGGTCTGCGCATGTGTAGGGCGGTGTCCTGCACAGTGCATGGGATTGGTCTGCTCATGTGTTTGTTAGAAGCACCATCGACCATCTGTTCTTGTGCTTGCAGGGAGGGGGCTATTGGCAAGGACTGATATTGGGCTTATAAGAGACAATGGACTGCATCCAGACTGTTTGAGAGAAGAAAACAACCGCATCGGGAGCATATATGTGTACTAATGAAGCTTCTAGAAGGGATCTGGTTCCCCGGATCTCGTCTACTTTGGTGGAACTCTTTCAGTCGAACACCCCGAGAAAAAAGGTATAAAATAATATAATACTAATATAATAAATAAGGGGAGATCAGGTGGAAAGTTACACCTGGGTAAAAGCATGTTGAATTTCAGGGGAAGCAAATTTCATCTGGTTTAAACCGTTTTAGATTTAAGAGGAAATGTGCAATAAGCAAAGTATTTTCCCTGCATTAAAAGAATAAACTTAATTAACTCCCCCCTGAAATCCAACATGGTGCAAATTTCCCCGTTTTTCTCTTATTTTCAAACCCTGGATCTGATCCTTTGTTACATTTTATAAAATAAATAGTGTGCAGTCATTGCGATCTATAATGAGACATTGCACACAGGGCCGGCGCGATGCACTCCGCGGGGGGGATGCGGCGTATCCAGGTGCCATGCTGGATAGGTGCCGCCGCTCATCCTCCTGCTCCTCAGAGCTGACATTTAGCCAGATCTTTGACAACTGTGAGAGCCAGCGCCGGTCCTCAATACAGTGACGCCAGCCTGTGCTGTAGATAGATGCTAGAACCAAGTGGGCTAAAGGACCTCTGCTGATGTCTAGCTCATGTGACCTGTCACCTGATCACAGGGAGGAGTCAGTGTTTCCTCCATTTTCCGGTCCCGGGCACAGCAGTGTGATTATATTATTTATAAAAGAGGAGGACGAAAATTTATTTTTTGCAGGGGGCACCAGACATGCTAACACCGGCTCTGATTACACAGAATAACAGCAACTAGTACTAATACCAATAACTAGTACTAATACTGCAACTAGTGTATGTTCTATATGAAGTAAGATGAGATCTGCCACGGTTTGAATATTTCTGTGAATATTAAATGGAAACTTCAAACCACAGAACTGTTACCTAATGTAGGTATCAGTGTAGGTATCGGTTCTGCAAACCGTTTGCTAATGAGTGCCGCTAAAAACACTAGTTTACCAGCGGCAGTCACTGCAGCGCCTGCCTGGCCTCCTCCCCTGTAGGAATGACGTTGCATGACCTGCAGTCACACAACGTCATTCAGAGCCCGCATCCCGCCGCGGAGGAAGCGTTGCAGCCTGAGAAAAGCAGCGGGACTTCGAAGGTAAGTTAGTAAAAGCACTGGGGGGATCTGATGGGGGATGCTGGGGGGTCTGGACACCTGATGGGAATTCTGGGAGGCCTGGATACATGATGGCCATATTGAGGGGATTGGACACCTGATGGGGGATGCTGGGGGGGACTGGACACATGATTGGGGGATGCTGGGGGAACTGGACATATGATGAGGACTACTGGGGAGACTGGACACATGACACATTTTTTCATTAATATTTTAAAACTCTTTCTTATAACATAATCTAGTTTTGTGTACCTATTTTATTGTTCTTATTTGAGTATTAAATGCATGAATTATTAAACTACCTTTCGGTATATCTTTTGGTATACTTAAAATGGTCATTAGGACATAGAACCTGTTGTTAATTTCTTTGAATCCCACCACTGCTCACATTCATCCCCAATCCGATACATTTGCATGCAATGCCACCTTCTCAGAATATTATAGTTGTCACACCATTCTTTTCAATAATGATAGATGCCAAATTGGGACAAAATAAGCCCCTAGCCTTGATGTTATACCAGATACACTGTGGGTCTTCCACTTCCTTTTGGGGTTTTGCCTATTTTGCAGTTCTGTGATTCCAGGACAGTTGGTAAGAATATCAAAAGTTGGAAATTTGATATACTGTAAAACTTTAGGTGCCCAATTTCTTTCTTCTAAAAACATCTTATCAATGTTGCATAGCAACTGTTCACCACTGTATTTTCCATGGACTTAGCAAATATTTTGGCCTGCAGGACAATCCTACACTGATCATGACTACAGCACAAAGACCTGAAATTTGTACTGTCCCACAAATATGTGGACAATTAAGCTGCCCATGCACTGCTGGGACTGATAATCCTGGCAGAAGAGGGAGGCCCATGTTCAGTTCTGTTATCTGATTGGCCCTATATAAATTAAGCACGCCATAAGATCAAATAATCATAACAGAGCGTTTCTGCTACAATTACTGCCCCTTTGAAATATCTATCATGCTCACTCACTACAGTGGTTATTGGCCCAATATTTCCCACCCGATAATTGGATGATCAAGCCAA
This sequence comes from Limnodynastes dumerilii, assembly GCA_011038615.1. Taxonomy (NCBI): domain Eukaryota; kingdom Metazoa; phylum Chordata; class Amphibia; order Anura; family Limnodynastidae; genus Limnodynastes; species Limnodynastes dumerilii. The sequence continues at coordinate 280,978 of WWET01001699.1, read as the reverse complement.
TAATCGCTCTAGTGCAGGGGTTCTCAACCCCATCCTCAAGTACCACTAACGGTCCCTGTTTTGTAGGTCTCCTTGCAAAACCTGTGGAGCTTTTGAAATGCAACTGTCAGTTTTAAACACAGCTCCAGCAAGGAGATTTATAAAACTTGGACCGTGGTACTTGAGGACTGGTGGTACTTGAGGACAGGGTTGAGAACCCCTGCTCTAATGTATTGCCAGCTTTAGTTGTGAGGTGTTGACCACTGCATACCCTCCAGCTGTACCAATTTGACTGATGCAATACCGTTTTTAATGGTCTGTACTGGTAAAAAGGGGTTGTACCAACTTGTATCGCAAATGGATCAGTTGGTGCGGGCCCAGCAATGTGGGAGGTGGGATATAAGGAAAATCGTGCAGTAAGGACTGGCTTCAGCTCTGTGCCCATTTTACATGGGGATGGTGAGGGTTTTCAAATAGTGCTAATTAGAAGATTTTACTAATGAATGGGTAAGTATGCCGAATTCATTTTTCCTCATACTTACCCATTTATTTATTTGGAAACTGCCGTCGCAGACCCGTCGCACCTGCTGGACAGGTGAGTATTACAGGGGAGTCTATGTAGAGTTTTAGGGTCAGGGGAAGGGAGGGTTAGTGTTAGGGTAATGGAAGGGGAGGGTTAGGATAAGAATTAGGATAAGGGTTGGGGTAGGATAAATACTCACCTCTCGCCGCTGCACATTCATTTTCAAGATCTTTGATTGCTTGTCCTCGGTAGGACAAAAGCAATCGAATGCAGAGCCAATTTTCGGAAAAGGGCCGTTCATGCAGTCAACCCACACTCCACAATACGATCATTCTGGGCACTGATGCATACGGAATTGTGGATCTGGTTCAGGGTTAGGGTTAGGAAGTAGGGTTAGTAATTAGGGTTAGGGTTATGGTTATTGTATTCCCAAACAAACATGTCAACTTTACAATATGTGATCACACAGGAGTCACAATAAGGACCAGTTGAAGGTGCCAGCATTTCAGTGCCAACATGATTACTGTCATAAATAATGTACATCGGAGCGGCAACCACATCCAATTATATCAACTAACAACTCTGGGGTGTTACCGGCACATTTTTCATCCAAGAAAGCATCGATCATTCATAAAACAGAACTGATTTCAGGATAGTAAACCTTAACTCTTCCTTCTGTAGGTAGCAGCTTCTCTTTAAATGAAATGACTGGTTTAATATCAGGTTTCTCATATAACAATCCAACAAAATAATATTTTATTTCTCTATAAATGGTGATTGTGAAAGCTGTTTACAAAGGATTTACTTCACTACATGTTATTAAGTGTTAAGGTCTAAGAAGCTTGTTGCCCTTAATGGCTGACTGATTGACATTAAGAGCTGTTCAGCGATGAATAGACCTTGACAATCAGGAAATCTTTCAGATTATTTCTTTTCATCTCTCCATTAAACAGATCTGCTTCATCGCAAAGGGATTCTGTTTTAAAAGGGTTTGCATAATGGAGGTCAACTGTTGCTATTTGGAGATGTGAATAAATGCTGGAACATGAATAAGTTGATGTTTTCTGGGTACGATACAAAACTTACGACAAAATGTTGCTTTTTATCTTTGTTTAAGCATTATGTGTGACGTGTGACCATGTATGGTAATAACAACTCGAAAATGTGTGGTGAAACAAATGGGGTTTGAATGAAAGGATGATCAAAGCTTTGACACTCTTCGAACTCTAACTCTCCCGGAGAACAAAATCTCTAATATAACCACTTCCTCCAAGAAGCCTCTGATCCTAAACTTCTCTCATGTTTCTCACTTATTTTGTCATGCAGTTAACTCTTGCTGATTGCCTTATTTCACAGCTTGCAACTAAACCCATAGCTAATAATTTAATATCTGAGTGGAACACTTGCCAGCTGACAGAGTGAATGGAGATATTTCCCAATGAATATGCTCAGATAGTGGCTGCACGGAAATGTGCCAGATTAGATCATAGCCCCGTATTCAGAGTACTGGATGTATAACATATACGTCTAGTGTTTAGCGATTGTTAAAAGACCGCATTTACGCAATCTGCGTAACAAAAGATACGTAAATTACGTAAAAAAAATTACTACGCATGTGCAGTAGTAAAAATCGCTAAACACTGGACGTATATGGGCTGTAGCGATTTTTACTACTGCGCATGCGTAGTAAATTTTGTATGTAATTTAAGTATCTTTTCCTTGTGTAGATTGCGTAAATGCGGTCTTTAAGATGGCATATACACAATCTACTTAAGGAAAAGATACGTAGATTACGCACAAAATTAACTACACATGCGCAGTAGTAAAAATCGCTAAACATCGGGCGTATATGTTAGACGTCCAGTAGTCTGCATACGGCTCGTTAATATTAAGCTCAACTCACCAGTAACTTGATAAATATTGACATTTTTTCTAGAGACTAAATAAACTGTAAGATTTATTGGATTTCCGCCGGCTACAACTGTTTTTGTTATTTCTATTTGCACGTGAATGTACTTTGTGATAACGAAGGATAGAACAAAGGTCTCTATGATATCTCTCTCCTCCTATTCTTGAAAGACTTGTTTTTTACAATATAATTAACAGCCCTTAGGGCATCTCTTACCAAGATAATTTGCATTCCCGTTTCCTTTCTATTAACAAGAACATTTACATATATTAATGTAACTGAAATAAGCAAGAAACAAAATATTACTCAAATGCTTAAACCTGGACCCCTAAGTCCGATATATCCATTGACATTGAATGATTGACAATGTCAGAGATTGCGTTTGTCAATAACTGAACTAATTTTGTAAAGATTGCTTGATTAGAGTGCCTCGATATACAATGTGCAATTCTAGATGTTTTATTGGAAATCAATATTTTTTTTATTATTCTTTCTTCTGTCATTGGAAACTTATTTCAGGATTCATTACAGCAGAAAAAAAGCCTTAAGCCATTTTACAGTCTACCCCAGGGAAAATTACTATCAAATACCCCAAACAAGTTGTCCAATCAAATGTATAAAAAATGCAAATACAACCACTAGGTATTAAGAGTGGGCAGAGTGTACAGGACATATGGCAATCAATATTATATCTTACCTATATATTGCATTAGACATGCTGACCGGCAGATGCTATAAATTGTATGTTGATTCTATATGATAAATACTCAGTCCTATTATTATTTATATTATTATTAGTAATGTTTATGTATAATTCGCCACATGGTATCCGCCATACAAAGGCAATAGTTACATATATAACACAATTGACAGAAAAGGTACAAGTTCAAATAAATAAGGAATACAATATGAGTCCAATGCAAAAATAAAACAGTACAAAAATAGCAGAACAATATGTATGGAAAAAATTAAGATGCTGGATATGTGTGTAGGAGCAGATGAATAAGGAGAGAGATAGACAGTAGAGAGAAAAAGGTGGGAAGTGATGAGGACAGGGTAGAGGGAAGATGGAAGATGACAGGAGAGAAGAGAACCCTGCTCAAAAAACTAACATGCTAAGTGAGAGTTGGTGAACAAACAGGAGACACAGTGATAAAGATGGGGAGGGCAGATAAGCTTAGGTAGAGGAAGGGTAGTTTAGTCTGAAGAAGTAGGTTATGAGGGAGCTTTTGTAGGATTGGAGGGTGCTGGATTGCCTGATAGGATGTGGTAGGTTGTAACAGTGGAGAGGGGCGGCCCTGGAGAAGTCTTGGATGCAGGAGTGAGAGGTAGTTATCAGATTAGAGTTTAGGCGTCGGTCACCAGCAGAGCAGAGGGGTCGGGGGGGAGTGTGGATGGAGATAAGGGAGGAGAGGTAGGGAGCGGTGGAGGAGGAGAGAGTCTTGTAAGTTGTGCTGAGGAGCTTGAATAGAATTCTGAAAGGGACAGGAAGCCAGGGTAGAGCTAGACAGAGAGGGTAGATGAAGGCTGGCCTATGCTTTTTACATGAGCCTTACATAGATAGCACAGGTATATATATATATATATATATATATACAGCATAAATGGTTCTATTTCTATACACTGTAGAACTGTCATCCATCAGAAGCCATCAAAAATATTCTACAGGTTAGAAATTTATCAGCAAAAACTGTACACAGATTATTAGCAAACACTGCAACCTATACTTATACATGAATAGGTTCTACAACTTTGTGGTATCCTGAGTAGAGGGCCTGTAGCCAGATATCAGTGTTACAGGCTTACAGGCCCCACCGGCTTTCCTGCGAATGGCGTCCCCTTCACATTTGGGCGCAGTATAGTTTATACTATTACAAATATGTGTTTCTTTTTTTCTTTGAAAGTTTTTATTTTTTTATTTTTATTTTACTGTAGTTTTTTTTGTTTGATTTTGGAACATTTGAATGAAGGAAATGTTTATGATGGCTTTGATCAGATATAAATGTCCGTATACTGGTGCTACTATAAGAACTTGTAACAATTGTCTTGGTTTATGAGACCCTGCAATACGTAATATAAGAATATATTTATAATTACATAAGTTTTCCAACTCAAGTCTGAGAGTCTGCATAGGTAAACATTTAGAGGCAATGGGGTAGATCCAGAACTCCGCTTGCAATCCGTTTACTAGCATAGCGCATTTACGCGAGCGTACCTTCTATACACTCCCCTAGGCACTCCCCCTGCATGTACGTACTTTGGCCGCTTTACACTTTCTAAACCCTACCTTAACTTTTGGCCGCGTAACCGCTAATGTCCGCACACATACGTATAGGCAACACGTGGTTACGCCGCTAAGCACGCCCATATTGTACGATTCAAATGCAAACCCCGCCTACATTGCGTAATTTCATTGTACTTTCGGCTAACGTAAAATAGGCACGCCCCCTCAAAAGTTTTTACGCTACTGATACGTGAAAGGCCCTTACGCTCAGAGTTACGTTATGTTACGTAGCGTATCATCTGTCTTGCGCATTTGCGCATGCTCAGTACAATTCATTTTTTGGAGACCCGATGCGGGAAACCCATTGGAGTTGTCGCACCCGCCACAACGAACAGACCTAGACACCGGAGAGGTGAATAACACTCTCAAGGGACTTTTAGCTTTAGGCTGTGGGATAGGAAAGGTTAGGGTATCGAAAGGGGAGGGTTAGGGTTAAAATAATGGAAAGGGAGGGTTAGGGTTAAAGTTAGGTTGCAGGGATGGGAGTCTTAGGGTTAGTCCATGGGAAGGGGAGTTTGAGTCAGGCTTTAGGGAGCAGAGGGTTAGGGTAGTGGAAGGGGATGGTTAGGGTTAAAGTTAGGCTGCAGGGATGGGAGTCTTAGGGTTAGTCCACGGGAAGGGGAGTCTTAGAGTCAGGCTTTAGGGAGCAGAGGGTTAGGGTAGTAGAAGGGGATGATTACGGTAAGGATACAAAAATATCTACCATTCCAGTGCAAGCTCTCAGTACAGGAAACATTGACTGCTTCTCCCCCTCGAGGCAGAAGCAGTCGATATCCCAAAGCATTCTAAAATCACTGGTATGAAACAGCCTTTTCATATCGGCAACCTACACCCTACAACCATGATGCTAAATATAATGACATTGCATAGTGAGGAATGCTTTATGGTGATGTTTCAACAACCTCCGCATTTTGAGAAGATAAAAAATGTTGCAATAAAGCTGGTCATACACTAGATTATTGGTCCCATCATCCAATTATTGGGATATCGAACTAAATATTAATGTAGTATGGTTAGTAATTTGTTTTCTAATGGCGTTAAAATGGCCAAAAAAAATGCTTGGGCCCAATAATTTTAGACTCTGGCTAGTACAGCAGTAATAAAGTAATGAAAGCTAGGCAAGTTTTTATTACTCTGTTACTGCTGTAATAGCCAGTAATAAAGGAGTCAGGCAGAGTAACTCCGCCCAGGAAGGGGACTGGCCACACACTTCTTTTGCAGGCAGCCAATAGGACAGCTGCATGGGTCTGCTGCAGAGATCAATCTTGGCAGCACCTCCCTTTTCTGCCAGAATTATTGGGCCCAGGAGAGGTGAGTGGCACCGATATCGAGACCTTTCCCTAGTGGGACCGATAATCTGCATAGTGTATGGCCAGCTTTTGTACTGTAATAGTTATTTCTTTTGCTTTGTTTATGATACTTTGCATATAATTGATATTTATTTTTGCTTTGCTTCTGTATTCCCAGGTAATTTGACGTTAATGAAACAATATATTATTCTCTGTTTATCCACAGGCATGACTGGCACTTGAAGCAGGATGACAGCCAATAAAACTGTATTTGAAAATCATGGTATTCTTCCAGCGTTTGAAAGAGATGGAGATATTTTTGTTTCTAAACTTTCAAAAGAAGCTGATATCATTTCTGCGGTGTACCTGATGATCATTGGTAAGCTTGTTCAGCTCTATACAAATACGCGCGCCATAATCTGTCAGTGTATCCGTTAGTTATGATGACGGTGCAGTACAAGAACTTTCACATCAGAACAATCTGTGTTCTGATACAGAAATCTTCATCCGCATGCGAGGCGGGAGCAGGCCAACTCTTTATGTGTATGAGATACACAGGAAGTGCGGGACCCAGAAGGCAGATTGTAAAGTAAGGGCTTGGCTAAGGGGTTGGGATGCAGACGATCTTTAGGGGAGTGGGAGAGGAGTTCAAGGGGTGTCCACTACCCTCGCATGTACGGAATTTAGGATTACAAACAGAGGCTAACATACAGAGACACCTACACAATATCAAGTAAAAGATATTTATACATTGATATCCCATTCACACTGCACCAAAAACCTGGGATATTGCTGGAGCAAGCCCTAATGACTCAGTGTGAAAGGGTCTGACTGCCTTTATCCAGGTCTAATGACACGGGAGTTAGACCTGGGACAATTGGAGGGATATTCCTGGGTCCGACCTGGGTAGCCGGGAGTGTGAATGGTGTGACCTGGGTTTTTTTTTTACCCGGGTCTCACAGAAAGAAAGTGATTGGGGGGATTAAGGACACGAGTCATCTAAAGCTCCTCTTTTGTTTTTGGTTCAAAAACCCGAGATATTGTTCAGTGTGATGTCCCAGGTCCAAGCTGCTATGTAAAAAGGGGACATAGCAATAACTCGGGTGGGTTGTAAAAGTGGTATTAGCTTCATATATAGGCAAAAATCACAGCAAGTGTCCAGGGAGACCCAGAATCTACGTGAGCAAAGATTAATTGGGAAAAGAGGGGGTCTAAAAGGTTGTCAGGGGTATACTCCGCCGCCTAGGTATACTGCAGCTGGCAGTATTTGCTCTGGATAATTCTACCGAATTACAAATATACAATCAAAAAGAAGAAAGGTGTGCAAAAGCAATATCCTGCGCTGTAACCAAAATGATATGAGTCAGAGTAAATGCAATGCAAGATAGTTCAATATCTTGTGCTATAACCAACTATGATATGAGTTGAAGTAGAATCAATATAGTTATTAGATGGCAATATGTAACTAACAAGTTCTTAGATCAAATCACAGTCTTTTTCATCTCAAAGTTGTCGCACATAAATTATATAGCAAAAAATTATCCTGCGTTGTAGGTATAAGTCATTGATTTAAACTAAGAACTTGTTAGTTACATATTGCCATCTAATAACTATATTGATTCTACTTCAACTCATATCATAGTTGGTTATAGTGCAAGATATTGAACTATATTGCATTGCATTTACTCTGACTCATATCATTTTGGTTACAGCGCAGGATATTGTTTTTGCACACCCTTCTTCTTAAAGATGAAATGGGGACACTATAGTGGAGTTCTTGGTTCCAGTGCAAATGCAGGATTTTGAAAGTGGGGATTCCAATATGTGTAATACATGTGGGTTATATTAGGGGTCTGGACATGGCACACTACATAAAGTACATGTGGGGATATATTAAAGGGGTCTTGTTATGGGGTAACTTATTAGGCTTTGGGAACGGTACACTATATACAGTATACAGTATGCTATATATAT
>WWET01001699.1:262095-272767 GCA_011038615.1 Limnodynastes dumerilii | reverse complement strand
GAAGAGCGTGCGCGCTTCCTTATGCATGGAAAGTCCAGAATTCGTCCTCAGCAATTTAAGCACAAGATTGAAGGTACAATCGTGGCTTCCCCTTTAAATATGCGGGTCCAGATCCACGTTAACATTGCAATTAAATCAAAAGAGAAGAGGGCGCTTCATTGTGCAAACGTTTTTAATAAATAAAGCAAATGATGGTAAAAGCATGTACCAGAGGAATGTCTTGAATCAATAGCATATCACAATCAACATAGCAGTCAGAAGCGCCGGTAAGCTGCTTCAATCACACAGACCGTGACCAGGACCGATCCTTCAGCAGCCGCTGTAAGTGGAAGGGGACCGTCGGTAGTTGTGAGCTGCACGTTGCTGATCACAGAGGTACGGGTAGGCGTGTTCCCTACGCGTTTCGTTGGCTTGCAACTTCGTCAGGGGGAGTGACTCGTCTACTACGTTCAGTTCTTATATAGTGTTACCACAGCTGATGAATAATTAACTAATAGCCCGATCCTATATCGCTGATGTTTAAAGGGCTGACACCTCCCAAAGGCAGACAATATTAAAAAACAAAGAATGGCACACATATAAACAAAATAATAAATTCACAACTAAAAAAACGCTAGATATTAAATAATACAACAAATGTAAAGAGCCTATACATGAAATTTAAAACTACAATATACAATGATTACACCACACTACAATTATATCCGTAGCTTCAATAGCTAATGGTGATAGTATTGCCCTCCTCCCATACTGAATTGTATATATATTTTCCTACTTAGCAAGATAGAAAAATTAATTAATGTGCATAATGTTGTCTATCCACAACCATTCGGGCCATATAATAAATTATCCCAATCATTTTTAGGGATATTAAATCCATGTCACTTATATGGCTATAACTAACAATATACCAAATAGATATTATCATCAATATTTGGGTGGAATGCAATACTTCACCACTGGTACAAACAAAAACAAAAAACAAAAAGGAGAAAAAAAAAAAGGGGGGGGGGGAGGGGGGAGATAAAAGAAAAACCATTAGCTGAATTTAAAAAAAAACCCTTCCTCCACCAATTCAAAGAAAAGGTGTTATCTCAAAGTTTTCATTAAGTCCGTGGGGTGATAGGGTATTCAACGTAATTATCCAGAAAGTTTCTCTCTGTGACAATTTGTTGTCCCTATCACCACCACGGATATCTTTGGGTATCACCTCAATAATTTTAAAAGTTACTGTGTCTATACTCGAGTTAGGGTTAGGGTTAGGCGTGGGCCTGGCATAAATGCAGAGGAACGCTGTGATTAAGGACTTTGTTGGAAATATTCTTAAGGTGCTCCAAGGCTCTCAACTTGAAGCACTGCTTAGTCTTCCCGACATATTTCTTCCCACACCCACACTCGAGCATGTACACCACGTAACTAGTTGTACAGTTAGCGTAGTGTTTCATTGTAAATTCTTTGGATCCATCATAATTAAAAAAGTACTTCCTGTCCCTGTAGCAGTGCTTACACACTTTACAACGTCCACAGGGAAAGGACCCTACTGGTTTAAAATAGGGCTCTTTTACAGGGGCAGAACAGATGGGGAGCATACTAGGAGATAAAGTGGATTTTAAATTTTTAGCTTTTCTAAAACGAACTTCAGGCTTAGATGGAAGGATACTAGATAGATAAGGGTCAAGGGTGAGTATTTTCCAGTGCTCATTAATTATACGTGTTATCTGCGACCCTGCTTGGTTGTAGTTAGTAACAAAGGGACAGATGGATTTATTATCCTGCTTCTCTTGGTATGTTAACAGAGATTGCCTGTCCCTATTTCTAGCTTTTACCAACCCATTTTCTATCAGATCCAAGGGATAATGTTTCTCAATAAATTTTTCTTTATAGAGTGTTGCCTGTTCATCAAATTTATCCTGATCGGAACAGTTTCGCCTCACCCTTACAAATTGAGAGTACAAGATGTTAGACTTCCATCTTCCCAAATGACAGCTTTTGAAGTCTATATAGCTGTTTGCATCGACATTTTTTATATATGTCGATGTATCCAGTTTAGAACTCTCATTTTGTGATTTACTCAATAAGAGATCGAGGAATACAACACTACTTCCACCGAAACTCGCAGTAAATTTAAGGCCATAGGAATTATTGTTAAGGGAGTCTGCAAACATAAAATAATCTTCCCGTGTGCCCGTCCAGACCAGCAGGATATCGATCGTCGATATATCGACCAAAGTAGGCTATGGGGAGGTCAGGATGGTCGTAAATATGGTCTTGCTCCCAGCTTCCGAAATAAATATTTGCGAAGCTGGGAGCGAACACCGTCCCCATAGCCGTCCCACTGATCTGGAGGAAAAAGGCCCCATTAAAAAGAAAATATTTTTTTGGGAGGACAAATTTGGTACACTCCAAAATGAAATTGACCCTCTCCGGTGAAAGGGAAGGGTCGGAGGATAGTACTTTTTCAAGCACCTCCACATCCCTATCATTAGGTATAGAGGTGTAGAGTGCTTGCACGTCTATGGTACATAGTTGGTAGCCGGGTTGCCAATCTAATTGGTCTATCATCCTTAGAACTTGGGTGGAATCCTTGAGGTAAGACCTCAGGCTCGGTACATATTTTTTCAAAAAACAATCCACATACTCGGATACGCGTGCAGTGACAGACCCAATCCCCGAGACGATTGGTCGTCCAGGGGGATTGAGTCTGTCCTTGTGCACCTTGGGAAGGTGGTAAAAGGTAGCGATCCGAGGATGTGGATTGGAGAGGAATTCATATTCCTTTTTAGATATACACTGGTCATTAAGACCTTGAGTAAGAAGGATATTAAGATCATCTAGGAAGGACTGGGTGGGATCACTTTCCAGTACTTTATAAAACTGAGAATCACTCAGTTGTCTATTTGCTCTATATATCGGCTACAATCCATAAGCAATATCCCCCCCCCCCCTTGTCAGCAGATTTAATTACTAACTCTTTATTTTCAGTTAATTCTTTAAGGGCCCTTTTCTCCCATTTGTTAAGATTGGAACTATATATATTAGTAGAATCAGTCAAATTTTGAAATTCTTGTTTTTACAAGTTCCAAGAACATGTCAATACAACTCCCTCGAGCTTCAACAGGATAAAACTTAGATTTTTTTCTTTAAACTCGTGATATTATTAACAGAATTATAGGGAGAGGTTTGATTGGGATTCGCTGAAGATTTTTCTTCACTTTTTAAAAAATACCTTTTTAAGGTTAAATTCCTACCGAATTTAGTCAGATCGATCATAAGTTCAAAGAAGTTAGGGCCACATGTTGGCGCAAAAGTTAACCCCTTCCGGAGTACACTACACTGGGATGGTGTAAGTGTTACACTGGCAAGGTTAAATATACCTTTATTTATGTCGTCTGTCTTTTTTTCGGGGTGTTTTCCGAGCTCTTCTACCTCGTCTATTGTTAACTCTCTTATTTTGTTCACGGGATTGCCTGAAATCCGGGTTCCCCCCTGGTCCTTGACCTGGGTCAACTCTAAAAAAGTAGAAGTAGATACAGAAGCGTTACTCAGATTGGAAGTGGAAGCAATCACATGACTTTCAGTAAAATGATTCATATTAGTCTTTTTCCTCTCATTAATAATGATAGGTTGGAGGCTCTCAAATCTATTACTAGTAGGGATTCTAAAGTTTGTTGAGTCATAGAATTTTTTTGTTGAAATTTTGTTCCATTTTCCTTTTTGTTAGGAATTTTCGTCCAACCATTATTCTTATCATTCCCTTTACTGTTAAACTGTGGATTCAGCCCATTTCCAATTTTGTTTTTATTATTAAAATTTTTATTTTTCTTATTCCCTGCCAGTAGTGGCTTATTTTTCCTTTCTTTTGGCCAATCACGGACTTGATTATTTATATAGTCCATTTTATCCCTCAAAAATTTATCTGACTTAACAGTAATAATTTTTTCTACAATTTTAATAACTTTCATTTCTATATCAGATTTTTGCTTCATAAATTGAGTATCTGTTTCCCTATCTGCTAATTTTGCCCCCACCAAAGTGGTACCAAGTGGTAACACTATATAAGAACTGAACGTAGTAGACGAGTCACTCCCCCTGACGAAGTTGCAAGCCAACAAAACGCGTAGGGAACACGCCTACCCGTACCTCTGTGATCAGCAACGTGCAGCTCACAACTACCGATGGTCCCCTTCCACTTACAGCGGCTGCTGAAGGATCGGTCCTGGTCACGGTCTGTGTGATTGAAGCAGCTTACCGGCGCTTCTGACTGCTATGTTGATTGTGATATGCTATTGATTCAAGACATTCCTCTGGTACATGCTTTTACCATCATTTGCTTTATTTATTAAAAACGTTTGCACAATGAAGCGCCCTCTTCTCTTTTGATTTAATTGCAATGTTAACGTGGATCTGGACCCGCATATTTAAAGGGGAAGCCACGATTGTACCTTCAATCTTGTGCTTAAATTGCTGAGGACGAATTCTGGACTTTCCATGCATAAGGAAGCGCGCACGCTCTTCAGACCTAACTTTAATTCTTAAACCTAATACTAACCTTAATTCATAACTTTAACCCTAATACTAATTCCTAACCCTGATACTAATCCTAATTCCTAACCCTAATCAGTAACTGGAGAAGCACAACCGAGGATACCAAGAACGGGCACAAGTGACGGGAACAGTAAATTTATTATTAATTTGTATATATTTTTATTTATTTCGTTTTTAGACGGCACCAGCAGATTACGTAGCGTTTAAATATCACAACAGGTATCCTGGGAGAATATCGAGTAGTCAAAATTAAAAGTTGCGGCGGTGTACCTGTGTCCAAATAAACTTTTTATAAACCTGAATCCTGTATAAACTGACACAACAGAAGGCTGCCTGCTGCATCACTGTCCAAATAGCAATTGTCATAACAGGAACTACAGTATATATATATATATATATATATATATATATATATATATATATATATATATCTATATAATTTTTATTGTAGTACGTGCCATACCCAGACGCACAATATAACCGATTATATTACAGTATGTGCCATTCCCAGATCCATAATATATCAACCTTATATTATAGTATGTGTCAGACACACACATATAATATATCCCCTTACAGTTTGTGCCAATCCCAGATCCATGATGTATATTATGGTATAATGGGAGTATAGTATAGTATAGTATATGGGATTCCTCCTTAGTGGGGTTCCCTCTTCAGTGTTAGAAGTGAAACCATACCCCGTTTAAGCCAGCATCACAAAGCCACCATGTTCCCATGTTTTCCATTTTTGGGGATTTTTTTTCACATGCGGAAAACAAGTGCGCTCCCCCCATCCATTTTATAGCGTACAGAACTGAGTTCCATACACTAGGGGATCCGTAGTGTATTAACTGGCGCGCGCCTGCTTGAGTAAGCCTCCTAATGTAGTAAACAAAAAAAACACATTAAAAAGCCCTCAATACAATTTGATTGGAGAAGATAAAACCTTGTTTCAGTGCTCTATATATCCCACTGCGCAGCACAGTTTAACAATTTGAAGTCTAACTGTCCAGTTTATGACAGTGTCTACATGATAGATAACAGGGAGACACATGAGTACCACAGCAGATGCATTTTTAATCTTTTCAGTTAGACGACACGCATGTATTTACACTTCAAAGCTTAGGGTCACTGGCTCCTGTAGATGCGATACCTTGGTCATGCGTAACATTTACCTTATACAACTGTATGTGACTGAGATAAGATTGAGATAAGAGCAGATTTCTGCCTTCTGCTACTGCAGTTTACCTTCCAGTTCTTCAATAATAGGCAGATTGCCCCCTGGAACTTTGCTTTGAAAGAGCCTTCCAGTGACTGTCGAGAAAGGAATTGATGAACAAAGGAATGCACGAAGCAGCCCAGATTTGGCCAAATAATTGACTCTCACACAAATGTAGTTTAACTATAGTACATGTAAGGTTAATGAATCAATAGGCGATGTTCTAGACATGTTACTTGTGGAGGTTACACTCTGGCATGGATTTTTTTCCAGCATCGTAATTTGAAAATGCCATTATTTGGGACTTCTCCATATAATGTGAGCTGTGACTTCTTATTGATTCGGCATCTGACCAGGGAAATAACTCACCATTGGTGGAAGACTCTTGGGGCTTTGGCAGTGATTGTGGGCTCCCCATAGCTGCTTCACCTCCTGCAGTCATGGATGGAAAGCCCTATACAAACGTGGAATGCACACATGCTTACCCCCCCTCAATTAATTGCAATAAATCTAATATCCTTTATTTTTTAACTTGGCATTAGGTCCAATAAAGGATTGGTATAGTGGGAGAAAAACTGGTAGAAGCAGGACAGAGAGACAAAGACTGGCAAAGTAAATGCAAAATAGTGAGGGTTAGGCAAGACATGAGCAAATAGTGGAAGTAAAAGGAAGTACTTGTCAATGGCTATAAAGGAGGCAAGGAACCTCACCTGGTGAAATGGTGTACATAGTACATTGGTTAGAGGAGCATGTGTTCCTCAGGACTCTCTAAGAACTCATGCTCACCCAACGGGTTAGAGCAGGCCTGTCCAACCTGTAGCCCACCAGGTGTTGTGAAACTACAATTCTCAGCATGCTTTGTAAGGTATCAGCTATGCCTATGCAGTTTAAAACATGCTGGGAGTCGTAGTTTCAGAACACCTGGTGGGTCACAGGTTGGACAGGCCTGAGTTAGAGACTAAACCAATAGAGACAGACCAGCAGGTAGAACAGCTCTTGATCTGTTATTATGACTACCGGAATACTCATAGGGCCGGATACAGACCTAAAGACGTCTTACGGGCACCCGAGGTCATTACGGCTGGCAACATAGCAGGGAGTGCACGCCCTGCTGTCGGTAGGAATTGTGGACAATTACATCTCCAGATTCCTATCTTAACTTTTACAATCACCTGATCGTAGCGAGGCTTCCCCTACCCCATCCCCTCATTAGCATGTTTATCCCCACCTTCACGGCGACGATACAACATGCGTAAATGGGGGGAAGCCCCCTTTTCGTAAGAGCCGGCATATGTGACATTAGTTACATACGCCAGTCCTTATAGCGTCATAAGAAGGTTATTTGCATTCGCAAAACCGTCAAAACAGGGGAATTACGTACGAGCTGTGGGCCATATTCAGACTTCCGTTAGGAAACGAGACCGCAAATATACGCACGCACATAGCAAGGAACACCCACCAAAATCCCAGTCACTCCCCTTACTAATCCGTGCTCACGCTGACTCACACCACCATAGACCACCACTATCTTTCCGTGTGCCGCCCCGTGCGTCTGTGTCCTCCGTATGTGCATATCATCATAATCGCGCCCACTTTCCTTCATTTAAGTGCATCGCCCCGCCCATTTTTACTTAAATTCTCCCGCGTGTACACAGGTGCCTATCATACGTCCGTCCGTAAGGCACTTCCGTGTGAATAGTCTACGTCAACTACGTACAAAAAGTTACTACGCATGCGCAGTTGAAACAAACCTAAAAATACACACGGGAGTCGCCGTGAAAATGGAAGTCTGAATACGGCCCTGTAAAATACACACGGGAGTCGCCGTGAAAATGGAAGTCTGAATACGGCCCTGTATCCCTAATCCAGGATAGGCCCCATTGACTCTGTAGGAGCTTTTTTTGGCAATATAATCAGAATCTGGATGGTAGACAAGTCTAAATGATAATCTATGTAGATAACCTGTGTAGATATATATATAGTGAATCACATCCAGCCAATCCCACTCCTCAACCAATCCCAGGTCCAGTATTCCCCTGCAGCGCCACGTGCTCTACAATATAAACGCCGTCAGCACGGATTCCTATCAACCATGTGACCGCTACTGCCAAAAGGATCAGACGCTACTGTGCTTGTATATAACGGTGAGGAGCAGCGTTCGCCTTTTTTTTATATACAGATTTTTATCTTTCAAATACGCTCTACATTTATCTTTTTTTTGTCACTTTCCTTTCTCATTCACTGTCACTGATTATTGCAATGAACCCATTGATTCCTTTGATAAAAGACAGCGAAATTCAATACAGGAATACAGCCTTACGCTCAGCGGGATCTGGATGTTCAATTTTGTCAACTGATGGTTTAAATTGAGTCATCCAGTACAAAGGCTAATAAGTTTCACCTTTGCAAGTGATTTGTAACAGGTTGGCTCCAAGAGTAGCACTTGTGCCGCACAGCGCTGAGGTCATGAGTTCTTTTCCCGGAGTGTGGAGTTTGTATGTTCTCCCCGTGTCTGTGTGGGTTTCCTTCCAAAATACACATTGGTAGGTTAATTAGCTGCTTCCTAAATAAAATGAACCTTAGTCTGTGTGTATGTTAGGAACCTTAGTATGTAGCTCCAAAGGGGCAGGCACTGATGTGAATGCTTAACGTTTTCTGCGGACAATTTTTGGTAAATAATAATATCATAAGATATAACTACAGATGGTAGATATACTTCAGTGTTTATTGTTTTTTTTAATTATTATTAACAGTCATTTATATAGCGCCACAAATTGTCTGCAGCACTTTACAGAGAACGTTTCAGTGAACATGGGATAATGACAACATCCAATGGGTATGTAGATGCCGTATTGGCAATCGTTATTTCGACAGTGACACAGACGACTGTCTAATGTTGGCTGTATCAGTATGGACAGGATTTGACATTTGTACGCTCTAATTTCAACAACCCGACAATTACTCAGCCCAGGGTACCTGCTGTGATATGTATGGTTCCCGAGCGCTGAGCAGAGCTCTGCTTTGCATTCCCTGGTTGTGGTTAGGGTCAGGATTATTGCAGGGTTGCCGACTTTTTAGAGCTTCCCTCCGGGAGAACCCGAGGGGGAAGCCATGGATTTCTGCAAGGGGGCGGGGATTAATGATGGAATTTATGCAAATCACTTCATTAAGCCTCGCCCCTGTCAATCGCTCCTGTCATCTTTAGCGTTTCAGGGGATGGACAGGGCTTGATGCAATCATCAAGCCCCGCACATCCCTAGTAACGCTAGGGATTACAGAAATAATTGATGGCTGGTGGGCCTTGCGGGATGCCATGTGGTTAAGTTGGTATTTTTCAACAATTTGCAGATATTACGCATCGGATCTCACTCTGTCTGGAGCTGATTTCCGCATGTGCACAACTCGTATGCCATTGCGTGACAATGCTCTGTACGTGAGAGAACATACCCTCCAACATGACCCATTCCATTAGGTAGAAATATTCTGCTCCTCAGTTTCCAACTGTCAGTTACTATGGTAACCTACTTTGTTGAAGAGGCAAACCATTTTTTATATATCAGTTAATTAATTTAAACCAGGTGAGTGACAGTTGGAAGCTCAGGAGCGGATTAAATTGTACCTAATGGAATGGGTCATGTTGGAGAGTCTGGAGAGAATATGTAATATGGGTGGGGGGAGGCATTTAAATGGTACAGTATGGGGTGGGTAAGGCACTTCTGCATGTCTGTTTGCTATGACTGCACAGCGATATGCACAGAGAAGTAAAGGTAGGGCTATGGCACACGGGAGTCCGTTTAATTTCGTCCGTCAGAGGGGAGTGTCTTGGAAGTGCACTTGCCATATAAGTGCAGACTTTTGCTATTCCGGGCCTTCTTAAAGCACTCTTAAGTCCGAATACGTCCGAATCCTAAACATTAGGCTTCAGACACAACATAATGGCATACGTCAGGCGGGACGGGGAAGGTTAATTACCCCTTTCCTTATTTCCCA
Source organism: Limnodynastes dumerilii (assembly GCA_011038615.1). NCBI lineage: Eukaryota > Metazoa > Chordata > Amphibia > Anura > Limnodynastidae > Limnodynastes > Limnodynastes dumerilii. The sequence goes on along the minus strand of WWET01001699.1, from coordinate 263,013 downwards.
GTAAATAGATTGAATCAGTAAATAAGTTGATATGAGGGCTATAATTCCCTCTCGTTGCCAAAGTGAAGCACGTGTCTGTTTATGTGGTATGAAATCGTCCCAACAAGCTCTTAATGAATAACAATAGTTCTGTTTATATTTCTGCAAAATTTTTTTTGCAAGTGGAAAAGGAAAAAAACACTTAGATCATAAGATTTGCCTCTGTGGAAAAGTCATTGACCATCTTGTGATCCTGCTCACATGGAAATAATAATATAGATAATAAACAAAGAGGGTCTTTGTGCTTCCACTTCCAGTAGTCAAAACTTTTCAACCATTTCCCATATTGACACTTCTTAGATTGAAATCACATTATTTTATACGAGGATATCGTGAGCCTGATTCTGGGTTATTAGCAATTTTCACACACAGCCGGGCCCTATACAGAGCCCACCCACAGGACTGCCACAAGAAATCATGTGTGGGCCGCCATGCTTTACCCCCTGTGTACACACTTTGTGAGGTCACATACAGGTGGACCGCCGTAGACTTGTATTGATGGTCAGGGTTGCCAACTTTCTATTTCTTCCATTGATGATGCAATCTATGTAAATCACGTCTTGAAGCCCCACCCTCTGTCTGTCAATGGTACTAGTCCTAGTGTTAATAGGGATGGGGGTGGAGCTTGATGATGCAAATGACATCATCAAGTCCAACCCAAGCCCTGGTAACACTAAGATTCACAGTATTGAGAGACAGGGAGGCGAGGATTTAGGCCGCGATTCGTATTAAAATGCGGCCTCAAGCCCAATGTGGGAGATTTGCCTGTTCCCTCGGAATACTGGGAGAAATTCCCAAATTTTGGGATTCTCAAGGATATTCCGGGAGAGTCGGCAGCCCTAGTTATAATTCTCAACAGACGATGTGTAGATAATTCAG
>WWET01001699.1:244958-262064 GCA_011038615.1 Limnodynastes dumerilii | reverse complement strand
GGACTTTTACTGAGTGTGTACCAGTGTCATTTCTCCTCAGTGGTTATTAGTGTGTGAAACATGATACAGTGTGTATACTGTATACTATATAGAACCCTGTATCCTGCTAATACCATCTGTCAGTGTGTGCTGCTGTGTATCCTATACAGGGCAGTTTCTAGGGGCAGGCGAGCCGTGCTATCGCATGGGGTACGCCCCTAGATGACTTAAGGGGGGGCGCGCAGTAGGGCAGCCCCCCTTTAGGTCACACTGCATTCGGTCACATAGACCGCGGCTCACACAGAGACCAGCCACATCAGATGACAGGTGCGGACGACATCATTTAGCTTAACTGTCCAGGATATACAGGGCTCCTACGGGAGCCATGTAGGGCCAAATAATTTTCATTGAATAATGCTCTGAAGCAGCATTATTCATTGGAGTAGATTTGGTCCTACAGGGCTCCCGTAGGAGCCCTGTATATACAATTAAGCTGAATGACACTGCGCCACAGAGGAAGAAGGTAAAGAAAGGTAAGTTTAGAATAGGATCTTAATAAAAAAGTTTAAAGGCAGAACACATAAAAGGGCGCACAAGAGGAGGCTGGCCACATAAAAGAGGACACAAGAGGGGGCTGGGCACATAAAAGGGGACACAAGAGGAGACTGGGCACATACAAGGGGGCACAAGGGGAGGCTGGGCACATACAAGGGGGCACAAGAGGAGGCTAGGCACATAAAAGGGGACACAAGAGGAGGCTGGGCACATAAAAGAGGGCACAAGAGGAGGCTAAGAACATACAAGGCTGCATGCATACCTTTTAGGTTGTTTTACTTTTTTTTTTTGGGGGGGGGGGGGGGGGTGGCAAAAAAATTTTTTTCTGCCCTGAGCTCTGCTAGGTCTAGAAATGGCACTGATCCTATATACTGCTGTTATACTACTCTGGGATCCTACCATACTACATTGCTGTATTGTCTGTCAGACTTAGCTGCTACAGAACCTCTTTGTCATTGCTCATTGATTAAATGTTTCCTGTTTAATAAACCAGCACTTTGGTTAAGCACATCAGACCGGATCCATACCTACGTACAGGGGTGGATTGGCCATAGGACTTACAGGGAATTTTCCCGGTAGGCCGGTGTTCTCTGGAGGCCACTCAGCAGCTCCTTATCTATTTGAAGAAACTTAGGATGTTGACTCTTATGGGTGGTGGTTGCTAAAATAATGTCTATATGGAACGGAGATCATTAGGATGCTGTATGTATTGGGTGGTGGTCACTAGGATGCTGTATGTATTGGGCGGTGGTCATTAGGATGCTGTATGTAGCGGGTGGTGGTCACTGAGGAGACTTTTGTTTGGTCTATTGCAGCGTAAGTGCTGCAGAGTCCACCCAGGAGAAGGGAGTGTCAGGGGACTTTGTTTCTCTCTCACGTCTTAGTCAGATACATCTTGGACTGACATCCATAAACACTGTCTGCTGCCACCCCAACACTCTGCCCACAAAAAAGAATAAGCATCTCTCTTAAGGTTCAATGCTTGAGGTAGAAATGTTCCAGATTTTTACATGTAGAGGCCCCTTAAATACTCAAATCAATCTTAACAACTAATAATATTAAACATTGACAAACTCTTAAAAATTCCACATTTAGCATTCAAATAAAATATGTTGAGACAGACCGGAGACCGGGCTTGACTCCAGTATACCAGGAAATAGATTTTGGATGACAAATTTATACCTTTTAAGGGGTGGGTTTGACACTTGGTCCAGAAACATACAAAAAAAATAAAAATACACCTTGGCCGGGTACCAGGAGGTGGACAGAAGCACCCAAACCACATGGTGTGAAGATTAGCCTGCCAAAATCAACTAAATGTGAGTGCGGTCTTTTTACATTCTATTTGATTAAGCTTTTTGTTACACTAGTTGGTTGTGTATATTATCTCTTCTCCTATTACCCAGGTCCGCTATCAATGGGGGAGGGGGGGCAGCTGGGACTATTGTTCTGGGCCCAAAGCTGATGGGGGCCTGCCGATACTTACCTAGCTCTGCAGCAGCAGGATACTACCTATACTTGCTGCTCAGAGTTGTCCAGTAGCGGGCCAATGCACAGAGAAGAACTTCCCTATGCACTAGCCCTCTGTCAAAGCAGGTCCGTGGTGCCCCGCCCCTATGTGATGTCACCACCAATTATGTCACATAGGGGCGGGGCCCAGCAGCTGTGTCCCGGCCCCCACATTTTCTGATGATGGCCCTGCTATTACCTACCTGTGTCTTTCACCATTTGGCTATCAAAATAGAAGGCACCATGTTCTCACTGACCACTAATATTGTATACATCCTTTAACATCGGGTGAATAGGGTCCAACCGGGGTCTTTAGGCAGCTAGTGCCAAAAGAATTTCTTGGGAGGACCCAGTGAGCGCTATTTAGGACACTAAAGTTTTGCCACTGTAAATACAGATGGACAATTGCCCTTACATAAGGCAGCCTAAACTGGATGACTGGGAATAGAGATCGTTCTGTCCTCCAACCGATGACTGGAAAACCTGCTGAAGACCTATAAGAGGATATTCCATTACAGCATGTTTAGTAACCAGGGATATGTGGTCAGAGGAAGGGAACTTAAGATAAGTCTATGCAGGGCCATAACTAAGGGTGTGCGATAGGGGCGGTCGCACAGGACGCAAAGTCAAAGTAGGGCACCAGTAAGTTCATTTTTAAGGTTAAAGTGGTTAATAATTCAAGTTTGGGGGTGCCATTTGTCCCTTTGGCCTCTAGCGCTAAAATGTCTAGTTATGGCTCTGAGCCTATGGGATACCTAATGTTTAAGGCTCCCCTAGCCACCCTTCTTGCCCACAAGGAAATCTAAGCTGTCAGAGGCTGGCAGCTTATGACAGTGCTCATAGCTCTCTATGAGTGCCTAAACCTGTCTAGTAGTAGCACTTAGCCTTTGGTGAGAGATCTTATTACGTCAATATCTGAAATATGGAACTTGTCCTTTGTCCTTGTGGTGTTTATTTTTTACTGACAGAAACAAAGGAAAGCAATGCCCTGACACACCGCCAATAACCAGTAGCTGCCATCTGTAAAATAAAATGCAGAAATATTAGTTAAACACATTTGCACATATAAGATAAGCCACTAGCCACTGTCAAGACTTTTCTGCTGAGGTGCTTCTAACTCTTAAATGCCCCTCATATATTATGGGATGCAGTTGCCGGTACAAAGGGCCGGTTTTAGAGAATGATGCAGCTGTAAGCTTAATGAATAGAATCCCAGAACAGGTGCCTTGTGGTTCCCATTCTGATTAGGGTTAGGCTGCGAGACAGGAAGGGGTTAGGGTTAGACTCCGGAGAGGGGAGGGGGTAGGGTTAGGCTGTAGAACGATGATGGTTAGGGTTAGAGAATGGTAACACTGCGGAGAGTGGTGAGTTAGGGTAAGGGGATGGTTAGGATAAGCTTGTGGGAAGGGGATGGTTAGGGTGCACAGTCACAGGAGCCATCCTTTCTGAGGACAGACTTCCAAAAATTAACAGCAGTAGGCACCTCATTGCCATAACATAATCTGTCACTGCAATGAGTTTGAACCAGACTCATATATCTTGTGTTCTTTAATCGAGAGCTAACTCACCTAGTTCTAAAACACATAATACATGACTCAATACAGAAACTCTCACTGTTTGGTGGGTTTTATTTCTACAAACACTAACGTCTTTCTTCATTCACAAGGAATAAAATAACCTTATGGCACAACTACTCCGAAAGGAGTTACGGTATTCAACAACATTGTTATTAATTGAATGTGAAGGTCAGTGGCTGCTCCCACAGCGTGAGAGAGGAGAGAAATGACCAAAACACATCAAATCAGAGTTTTTTCTATTATATTGTTGCTAATTGTGAACATCTGTGGTCACAATATAACAGTTAATTAAGGCACTGGCTTTACATAATATATTATGGTTTCTGCAGCATGTCACCTTTTTTGTTCTATACTGGTTATTAGTTTATGTTAATGTACTGGAACTGTAGAGATGAAATACAAGCTAATGCTTATGCCACTACAACATGCTCTGTTCTCAAACTCCCCATCTAATATAAACAGGCCTGGCAACAGAAATCTTAGGGCCTGGAACACTCATGTATTTGGGGCCCCCATCCCTCCTCAATAGTGTCTTGAAGGGGTCCCTCTAAAACTTAGCACCTGTCACAGCTGCCCCCCTTGTCCCCCCCCTCGTTGCCAGGCCTAAATATAAAAAACAGTACTGCAAGTAAAGTAATTAATACAAGTGTGACAATAAGGACTATTTGCCACACCTCTTATATATAGGGAAAGGTAAGATCCCACAGCTTACACACTGACAGGTGCACCACATGGGTGTTTTGTTGTTTAATATATTAGTGGTGTAGTGCTGGGGAAGAGGTTAAAAGGGCTGATTGTGGTTGGGCTTCATCCAGAGGTCTGTACAACACCTATCTTGTGCAAGCTGCCTTTGGAAGACAGGTGTCTGGAACAGACTGTGCATGCCCCAGGCAGATGTTATATAACAAGGGCGGTGGGGGATAGGCATGTAGATGAGGGGGAGGGGCGACGGTAGGCACTTCCACATAGATCTCCCTTCGGACAGCCTCAAATATGTACAGAAAACTTAAGGTAGGGTTCTGGACAAGTAAGTGTCCAGAGCTTACGGTGATCAGGCCCATCATGGGTAGTTTAACCATTCCCAGTTAGTGGCTAGTGATTCCTATGTCTAGGCAGAGTTGGGTCGCCTGGTGTCATCCTGACAAGATTATACCATGTACATCTGCTGAATTGGAAAATTAAACCATCATTTTACAGCATGAAGTTGTTGTGTGACTCATCTGCCAGGATCACATAATAGACAGTGCTGCTATTGAAGTAATTAATATAAGAGACAGCACTGCACGTGATATATTAATTATAAGAGACAAAATTGCGTGAAACATAATTAAGGTGTTAGGACAAATTTTTATTTGTAGATAAAACAGACCAGACTAGGAAATATACAGCCCATTGTCTGTCCACCAGTAATTCCCTGGTATGCCTTTCTTTATCGGTCTTTAGCTGGGACCAGCTTATTACAGTTCAGCACGTAATAATGGAGAATGTCCTCGGTGACGATTGCCTGCTCTCTTCCCCTTCTTACAGTGATCTTTGATGGGCAGAAGTCAGGCAGTTGTCTAGTTTGCCCAAAGGGCCCATATAGACTGACACAACAAATCTTAGCCATGTCTGCTGGGATGTCTCCGCTGTCTGTTATCAATGGCTTCTGACAGCTACTGCTGCACACAGAGATGTTGCTCATCCCTCAGGGCCTATTTTGTATTTGTTGGCTTTGTGCTGCTATGCAGTTGTGTCTCTGTTCCATGAAGAAGAATCGCAAGTCGTCTGGAAAGCCGACAAAGGCATTTAATTTGCAAATACAAATATAGCCTGGAAAGAGTTTTGGATAGAGAAACCTTTAATGTACCAACCAACAGTCCAGGAATATTTAGAGTGAAGTATCCAAAAAAGGACCGAACATATTGAGCTTAGGGATCATGTAGAAAATAAGGATCCCATATTATTGTTTTCAAAGCTATCAACTGAAAAAGCTACTGTAAGGCATCATTAGTTGTTAAACCTGGACTGTATTCAGACTTAAGAGTGAGTTAAGAATACATGGAATAGCAAATGTCTACAATTAAGTGGCGAGTGCACTCCTCTGATGGACAGAATTTAGCTGACTTCCTCGTGCCAAAGCCCTACCTTAACTTCTGTGCGGATGTAGCGAATGTACATAAGGAAGTGCCTAACCCAGCCCATGCTGTACCATTTAAATGCCTCCCCCCACCCACATTATGTATTCTCCCACGTATGGAGTGTAGTCACGCCCTGGCGTACAGAGTTGAGCATGGGCGTAAATCAACTCTGTATGTAGTGAGATCCGATGTGTAACATCTGCCACATGCATGTGCAGATCGATAAAAAAACGCCAACTTACGCACGCGGCGTGTCTGAATAAGGTCCTCTATCCAGGGTCATAACTAGGGGTGTGCAATAGGGCTGGTCGCACAGGGCGCAAAGTCAAAGTAAATACATTTTTAAGGTTAAACTTGTTATTAATGCAAGGTTGGGGGCATCATTTTTCCTTTTTGCCCCTGGCGCAAAATTTTTTAGTTACGGCTCTGCCTCTATCTCTACACTGTTGTAAGTTTTAAATGCATTGGTCATTTCCTGCAAACCTTCTGCGTGTACATAAGTATGAATAAAGAATGAAGTACAGCATTATGTAGAACTTCCTTTTGTTTCCTATCTTGCATTATAAAGTTATGACAAATTTAAAAAAGTAATACAACTTCATCCTTTACTCAGACTAGTAAGACAATATAACAAAATGCCCATTTATTATTACCAGTCACGTGACAAGAGAGCCTTGGTGGCATGATCATCCACCACTGCTCTGCTTCCGCCGTTGGTGGTTAGGGCTAGTAATTAGGGACATGTCATTATTAAAATATTCAATTAGGTGGGAGTCCTTATAACAACTCTAAAAGAAAACTGGCTATCTGTGAAAGCTTCCGGACCACACCCAGTGCAGGGGGTGTGCCCTCCCCATACACCTACAGAAATAAGGATCTTAAATTTTAAATGTTCTTATTGGTTAGATTTCTGACATATCATGCGAAAGGCCCATCCCTGTTGAGTAATGTTGTGAATAGTGGGATTGGCCACTTGGAGGCGAGTGGTGACTTAATTGCATGACTAGAAAGCAGAGCTAAAACTAAGGAAAATTGATGTGGTTGTGTTTATGTATGGACAATGGGTCAGATCTACGTACGCTATCCGCTGAAGTAATATCGCCCATTAGTATGTACTGTGCATGCTCACGACAGATGTTACGCCACATAACTCTGAATGTACGTACCAGCCCCGTATCAACAGCGTAACTACAAACAAAGGGGCGTGACAGCCATATGACACCCGTAATTACGCTTCGGAGACGGGGTGAGGCATTTAAATCGTACAGTATGGGCGTGCTTAGCCAGTTACGTATGTGAAGCCTTTACGTATGTCAGTAGTTACACTTTGAAAAGTTAAGGTAGGGTTTGGCAAGCGTAAAACGGCCACAGTACGTACGAGTGAGGGGAGTGCCTAGAAAATACACTAGCACATATATGCTACGCGATGAAACGTAACAAGCACTTAGGTCTGGATCTACCCCAGTGGGTCTAACCTTCCATGCAATCACATAATAATCCACTCTCTCGCTGGCACGGGGTTCCATTGGGCAACCTCTACCTAAAGACTTCTAATCCATCTTCACTAGGGACAGATGGGAAGTCTGTATAACATGGTGTATGTTTTACATGTCAATGATTGATTGAAATTCTGCATTGATAATTGGGTTGTTTCAATAAAACAAATTATGAATACATTTCTAGCAACAGGAAAACGTATTTATTGATTCAAATCAGTAACTTGGAATTTGTAGCTGTCTGAGAAATATGGCAGTGTTCAGCAGTGAGCTTATATGACGTAATGAAATGCAAAACTGTTGTGCTCGCCTTTAACTATAACATAATAAATACTTCCCTGGGTCCTGCGTTACTGAATTATTCTAAACTCTCAACACTTTCCGTATCTTGTCAATGGGATCCAATCATTTTAATATAAACAGAATAAAGGACCTGATCTAGACCTACGCCGATGTAAAGCACAGTGTATCAGCGTGCACTCACCCCGACACTCCCCCCTGTGCAAGCGTATTTTCCCTCGCTTACGCTGGCTGAAGGCTACCCTAACTTCAGCCAACCTAAGCATGGGAAAATACGCTCGCACAGGAACGCATGACCGCAAACCCCTCCCTCCCTCCCTCATTAAACTACCTACCCCCGCCCACCTACACTGACTTGAGCGTAGTAACGGCGTGGAACGCCCCCTCAGCCGTTACTACGGTGATAGTACGGACGATCGGTTGTTTCCGTAGTAACGCTGGGAAACATCTGCCTGGCGCATGCGCAGATCGGCTTTTAAGCCGATCTTACGCTGCTGGCTGGTGTCTTAACGCCAGCCAGCGTAGGTCTGGATCAGGCCCAATGTGTATAAATATTCTCTTTAACAGATCGCTAACGTGAATGTGAACACAACACAAATGTACATATTGTTATTAAACGTTTTATTGACTTTTCCCACCAGGCATTCTATCAACTGTTGGGAACGGCTATGTCTTATATATGGCTTGCAAAAGGAAGAAGAAGCTCCGGCCAGCTGAAATTATGACACTTAATTTAGCCGTTTGTGACTTAGGAATTTCAGGTAAGTGCAGCATGTGTGAGGAGGCTTTTTGGGCATAAAGTATAACTGGGCCTGGTCTTCACTAGAGTACCTGATGGTGGTTCGAGTTGCACAGAGTATATAACACTGAGAATCCAGATACCAACAGAATAGGCACAATATAAATACACAGGGCACGGCTAGCAAAGACAACTGGATGCATGCAAATATATTATGTAGGGCTAACAGAGGATACTGGAGAACAAGACAGGAAAAAATAATTGTGCTGGAGAATTTGAACAATGGTGGGTGGGCATTGATATTTCAGTTGTACAGTAAGGCTAAGCCATTATGTATGATCCAGTATTTCGCCCATACAGTGTTGCGAATGTTATACTTAAGGGTGCCTTTGACACTCTTAACTCTCCTCCGCACGTAGAATCGCAAGGGGAGTGCACTGTTCTCCTACATGCAATACTACTTTATTACCAAATTACGTACATTAACCTCCATTGTGGGGAATAACGTCCAGAATCTTCTACAAAGTCTGAATCCGGTTCTAGGTTCATTTGTGCTAATTTGAGAGGTTGCTGACATAGAAAGCAGAGTCAGTTGTGTTCAGCGTGGCTGGAAGTGACAACGTGAACAACTAATGCCCACCTCCACACGTCTAGTGACCAAGTTCAGTGGTTCACAGAAGAGCAAACCATCAATAAATGGGGTTCCCTGCGAATTGTCCATAGAGCTGCCTCTGCAACTACAGAAGCACCAAATCCTCCCTCACAGATAAGGCCGTTCTCTCTCAGCCAGTTTCGAACTGGCAGGGATACCGATTACTTATGCCTCGAAGAGTCATAGCAATTGATCCCCTGAGCACCGAACACGGTGCTCCGAAAGGTGAGTGGCTAAACTAACCCCAAACCTTCCCCTAATTCTAAACCTAACCCTTCCATTACCCTAACCCTAACTTCCCCGCAGCCTGACCCTAACCCTCCCTTCTCTCTAGCCTGACCCTAATATTCCCTTCTCTATAGCCTAACCCTAAGACCCCCCTCCCCGCAGCCTGAACCTAACCCTCCTCTTCTATGGTCCTAACCCTAACTCTTCCTTCCTAAGCGTCTAACCCTAACCCCCTTCACTAATACTAAAATTCCCCGGAGAGATTACTCACCTCTCCGGAGCTGTCCTGCAAAAATGAATGGGCCAGTATGCCAATCGGCACAGTCACCCATTCATAAAAAGAAAATTTCAAAAATGGCCCCCTTTTTCGAAATAGAGACAGCCGAAAAGTAACTTTCGGCTGTCTCTATTTCACAAAGCAGGCCATTGGACCAGAGACTGCAACCGCAGAGGATGTACCATACAAAATAGGTGAGTACTCAGATAGAGGTTTTAACAGATTGCCTGAAAAAAGTTTTCAGTTATAATAGTAAAGACTCTGAGAGTGAGAGGCTTCTACTTGAAACAATCTTTGGTACATTTTTCTATTTCTGATATATTATTCTGGACACAAACTGACTGAATTACCGCTACTCATAAAAAGAACAGAAAAATCAATATTTGTCATGCTCAAAAAAAGATTCCCTTTCATTGTGAGAATTGAAGCTCTGAGTTAATAATTTTGTTATCCTGTATTGTTCATTGTGTTACATTTTAGAAGTGTACTATTTGTATTTCAAAGAGTACTTTCTAAATCCATATGGAATGGACAGTTGTGCCGACTTGTATCTAGTTATTGATCATTAACGCGATTTATTCATGTGGAAACATGTAAGAACATATAAGAACCCCTCTAGGCTGCTCAATTTTTATTATTGTATTTTTTTTTTTAAACACATGGGGATTGATCCAGATTTTATAACGACAGGCAATTTACGCACACGGCATACTTAAATCTGGCTGTGGGAATGCGCTGCGCATGTCAGATGTTACTCATCGGAACTCTGATCATGCGTAACTTGTACGTAACTCCGTATGATAGGGCTGACATCCCTATGCAAGCCGATTATACGTATTGTGGGGGGGGGGGATTTTAAATGGTACAGTATGGGCTAGGTTAGGCACTTACATATGACAAGGCGAGATACGCGAGGGAAAGTAAAGGTAGGGTTCTGAACATGTAAGTCAGCTAAGTAATGTGCGTGCAAGTGGTGTGCCAGGGGCAGTGGCGCACCCAGGGGGGGTTTCTGGTTGCCCAGAATCCCCCCCAGATTGAAAAATAAAAAAAAATATTGAAAAATTTGCAAAAAATTAGAAAATTCTAAAAGGGGTGTGGCTTCGCGACCATGTGATCTGGACTGACATGGAGGAAGATGGTCCTGGCCTGAAAGCAGGTGGGAATGGTGAATGGGTCACTACAAATACAACAGTGCTTATGCACTGACACAGGCTCTGTACATTGTGTAATGTGTTCATGCTCTACTAATGCATTGTATATTGCTATTACTATTAGATCTGTTCCTTCAATATAAAACTACTATTTTACTGTGTTAAAGAAGTAACTTATAAATCACCTATAAAAAAATATCAGAACAGGACTTTTTACAGCCAATAACCAAAGCAATTCCTTAATGTAGAATTTTTATTATTTTCAAATCTACATTATAAACATCCTGCTTTCACAGAGAACATTAATGGACGTCTTACATGTCCTGGCAGTCAGATAGTACGACCATATTATCAGTATTGTCATTTTACATATGTTTTATTTTTTAACAGTGCATCATTTTAAGTAGCTCTTCACAATTTTACATTCATCAACCTCTGCCACATTACAGTCTAATTCCCTAACAAACAAACACACATACATACATATACACGTTAGGGGTAAATTTTGCCTTGTGCAGTATGACATTGTGGGTGGGTCAGGAGAAGAGCTTGGGCAGGTCGCGGCGGAGCTTATTTGCCGCGTTTTCAGGCTCCAAAATGTTTGCAGCTATGATAATATTCCTCACATGTATTACACGCATTGGAAACTCCCCTTTCAAAATCCTGCATTTGCCACTGAGGGGGAATGCATTATAATTAGTAGTGCTTAACTTGTTGCAGTCCCTGCAACGATGGGCTGCTTTCAGAAAGACAGTCGAAAGTTCCTATTCGGCCGTCTCTCTTTTTGGAATAGGGAGCCATTTTAGAAATTTTTTCTATGAATGGGTGAATGTGCCAATCGGAATACTCACCCAATAATTTTCGCAGACCCACCGCTGGCCCACCACTGACAGCTCCGAAGAGGTGAGGAACCTCTCTGGGGACTTTTAGTCTTGGGGGAGTTAGGATTAGGCTCTTAGGAAGGGAGGGTTAGAGTTAGGGCCATAGAAGAGGAGGGTTAGGCTATACAGAAGGGAGTATTAGGGTCAGGCTAGGGAGAAGGGAGGGCTAGGGTCAGGCTGCGGAGAAGGGAACGTTAGGGTTAGGCAGCGGAAAAGAGAGGGTTAGGGTCAGGCTGCGGGGAAGGAAGGGTTAGGGTCAGGCTACAGGGAAGGGAGGATTAGGGGAAGGTTTGGGGTAGGTTTTAGCCTTACCTTTAGGAGCACCATGTTTGGTGCTCCGGGGATCGATTTCTATGCCTCATCGAGACATAAGCAATTGATATCCCAGCCAGTTTGAAACTGGCTGGGAGAGAACGGCCCTATCGAAATAGGGCCATTCTTTGCGGAGACCCACACCCGTGCGTAACTTAGGTATGCTTGCGTAAGTAAAAAGACCTTGAGTCTAGCTCAGGCCCATGATGACATCTGAGCTTACTTGAGACTTATTTTTTGTATTTCTTTTTAAAGATTAAAGATAGCATTATATGTATAATATCATGTTATTGCGGGAGCAAACACATGATTTATGCCTTTATTTAATAAGAAATCTAAGTTATATATAAAAAACAAATTCCTTACCATAGTGTTAGATTATGCCACACAGTAGTGCCTATCACCAGCCTTTCATCCAATGAGAGCAGCATGCTCTACCCCACATTAATGTCATCTCCAGAAATTGCTGTATCAAACAATGAAGCATTAAATAACAAATTCATTTTTATTATTATACATTTTATTGCACTACATTTATTCTCCTTTAGAATATTACAGCTTTAGCTTGGAAGTAATTATTCTATTATTACCTATGTAAATCCCAGACATGCCTTTTATGCAGTTAAGATAAAGGGCTCTATTTACATTGTTCATTTTTTGGAGTTATGAAGTTTTATCTCCAAAAATGAACTGTTTCTTATTTACTAATGATGCTCCGCCTTGGAAATCAATAGTTTCCACGGCGATGCAGTCAGAGCTCATGTGTTCACCGGCCCGTTGTTTTAGTGTAGGGCCGGCGCTTAATCCCATTTAATAACTCTCAGAGTGGAGTTTTACGCTCCGCTCTGAGAGTTAAAATAACGCCAGATCAGACTTAGTGCTTCTATTCCAGCAATCTCACTATATAACCCCCTTTTTCTCCCAATAATAACAGCTAAAAAAGGGGATATATATGGGGGATTGCTGGAATATATGAAAAGAGGTGCTTTGTGTAAAAAAAATAAAAAAAAATATATATATATTTTAATAAAATAAAAAACAATAAAAAAAACACAAATTAAAAAATAAACAATTGAATAGGCTTAAAAACTTATCTGACCGAAGAGGTGTCAGACTGCAGGTCCAGACATGAAGAGCATGGTCAAGCGCAGTGCTTCTCATGCCGGGGCTTAATTTTTACAAAGTCCCAGCAGAGAGCAACTGCGCATGTGCAGACCTTCCATTCAGCCGAAGAAAGCCCGCGATGACTGCAGAAAGCTCGAAAGTCATCGCGGGGCAGACAGCGGAGGGCGAGTGTTAGTATATACTATGATCATAGCTCCCAGGCTCACAGCTAGCCAATTCGAACCTGGATAAGCTACGTTCATTTTGGTAAGTAAATAAAGCCAAATATCTGACAGCGGCCACTAGAGGCCAGAGAATGAACTACACATTTACAAAGCTAGAGAATTTTGGACCGGATTCAGACCTCTGCCGTTACTGTATTTGGAGCTCCAAGCGCAGTGGTGACAGAGTGATGATGTTAGTCCGTCCCTCAGACCCTAAGTCCTTCGTGTGCAAAGGGAGACTACTCCCCTTGCACGCAAGGGACTTCCGCCAGCAGGACCCCACCTTAAAATTTCTGTACCATTCACACGTAAAATGGGGACAATGCAGATATTAGGATTGCCCGTAAGGGCTTAACCATGGTACCTCATGTACACTTCCCATCCTGTGCTACCAAGTGAAAGTGTCCCATTACAGCTGGGTGTGTTGGATTCTGTCCCGTTGTGGAGTTACGTAGGGTGTGCATGCGCACTCGCAAAAAGGGGGACATTTTATGGCCCGTATTCAGATCTCCGTTTTCTGTGCCCGTGCGTCCGTAAATAAGTGATTGTAGTAACTGGGCATGCGTAGTAATTTTTGTAAGCTGTTTAAGTTGCGTTTCGCTACGTAGATGCATACACGCGGTCTTGAAATGCAACGTAAATGGTTTGTGGTTCTTAACTGCCGTCAAATTCAAATTCAATGACCTTCCTGTGTACTTTTACAAAACCAAATAAAAACCATGCAGAACTCTACATTGGGTCCTCTATCTTCCAGTAACTAGTTACATGTTAATAATGTGATTGCTAATAACTTATATTCTTTTATCCCCTGCAAATGGTGAATGACATCTAATAAACTTCCCATCCTCAGAGGCCCGTGGCAAACACTTTTATCCCAGTGTCTAGGAGACGTACATGCTAAATTCTCAGTTTGTAATTAAGAAATCTATAAGTCATATGTAGTAATTAAGATAAAAAGACAAAATGAGACTTAACGATTTCTCTAATCTCAGCAATTATCCGCCTCTGGAAGCCCTGTAAACACTTCAGGCTAGCACCTCATGGCTCAATGAATGAAAGGTAATCTTGTTATTTTATAATGTGTGTGTGCATAAATATATACCCAGCCTCGCACACACCTAGGACCGGATCCACGTACATGCAAGGAAGAGGAGAGTGAACTCACCTGCCACCCCCCTCTGTCATGCGGAGTCGTGGACAATTCCACGTCCATTACACATCCTTAACATCTCTGCACAGATCTGCGTATGTACTAATCTGCATGGCAAACCGCCCATCCGTTGCAGGGTTTTGCCATGCGGAAAGCAAGGGCCACCCCATCATATGGATCTCCATGCAGAAGCAACAGAGCATGGAGATCCGCTGCGTTACATCTGGCGCACACATGCACAGAAATGACTTGTAAGGGGACTTACGCAAGCGGCTTATTAACCGTGAATTCAGCCCCTGGTGCAGATTCAGTTGAGCATATACCTAATTACATGCGGTCAGATCCAGAAGTAAATACGATAGGGGACTTGTGCAAGTCATTTGTATAAGTCCCCTGTCTAGAAACATCGGTGCATGCACACGCCAGATGTTCCGCTAGCGTACCTTCAGACGCATGTAACTAAGTTACGTACGTCTGAAGGGCCTGATAAAGGGGCCATCCCTTCAGTTTCGAAAGCCACATCTACGCCATACAGGTGGGTATAGGCATTTAAATGAGGGTTCGGGGAGGCGAATCACCGTTACGACTTGATCCGCGTTCGTACGGACACAGATCAAGTCGTAAGAATTAAGGGAGCCTTCTGGACACGTAAGTACCCTCTACGATGCGTAATTACAGACCCCGCATGCACATAAAGCGTACAGAAATCTGTATCTAGCTTATGGTGTATTTCATAATTATAACAAATCCACCAACATTTCCCAACAGAAAAAGACACAGAGGTGTGTGGTGTACACCCAGCGGGGAATGTATCTCCCTGTCCTCATTTTCCACGTTCAATAATTGGCAAAAAGTTCCATGATTTTAAATAAATGTTTATTGATCTTAAAATGAATTCAGAGGATGCCACATCTGCTACAGTTTCTGTAATCCAATACAAATCTATAACAGGGATTATGGCTGCTACAACTAAGGTAAAAAGAAATCTTAGCCTTCTACTTGCCAGCTCTCCCTGAATATCCAGGAGACTTCCAGAATTACAGCAGGACAGACTCTCATATTGGGCCTACACGGAGGCTTGCCGATACCAATCCAGGGTTGTCGACCGGGAGATCTCAGAGTGAAGAGATGGATGCCGACAGGGGTTGGGTCTTGCTGATGCGATTTATGCAAATTGCGTCCTGAAACCTCGCCCCCTGTCCACCAATTCTACTAGTCCTAGGGCCAGATTTACTAAGCTGTGGGTTTGGAAAAGTGGAGATGTTGCTCATAGCAACCAATCAGATTTTAGCTGCCATTCTCTATTATGTAAAAAGAAAGTGAGAGCTAGAATCTGATTGGTTGCTATAGGCAACATCTCCACTTTTCCAAACCCACAGCTTAGTAAATCTGGACCCTAGTCTTAATAGGGATGCAGGCACGACTTGATGACGCAAACTGCATCATCAAGTGCGACGCAATCCCTAGTAGCACTAGGATTTATAGTACTTACTGACATTGAGGGAGATTTACCATCTCTCCCGGGAGAAATACCTGCATTTCGGGAGAGTTGGCAATCCTATACCAATTGCGTCTTTAACCCTTACCCTCACTGAACAATGCTGTTATTTCCCATATTTGAAACAGTGGGGGAGGAGCCTGATAAGTTTTAATGCAAATTGCAACATCCAGACCCCACCCCCTTTTTTAACAGTGCTGTAACCCTCACCATAAAACTGCAAAGCTCAAGGTACCTGGCAATGTAAAACTTGTCATTAATTCCCCCCCTACTGTGCATGGCTGTGCCCCACAGCAGCAAGATTTTGGGGCCTCATAGCTTTATGTCATGGTTGATAACTTTCACATAAACAAAAGTTTATGACAGCAGAATAAAAGCGCTGCACTAAAGGGGTGTGTTCTGTACCACCAAAGGGGTGAGTCCTGTGAATAACTCCACCCATGGGTGTGTCAAGTGCTGACAGGAAAACTGGTTCACAATAAAAATGGTAACATCACTATGTGCTTATGGGTACCCATTGTGAACTGCCCTAATTTTGATAGGACCGTTCTCTCACAGCCAGTTCTGAACTGGCTGGGCACAGGATTACTTATGCCTCGAAGAGGCAATTGTTCCTTGGAGTACAGAACACGGTGCTCCAAAAGGTAAGTAACTATTCTATCCTTAACCCACTCCCTAACCTTAACCCTAAGTCTCCCCCTCACAGCATAACTCTAAGTCCCCCTCCCCCCACAGCCTAACCCTAAGTTCCCGGAGAGGGTTATTCACCTCTCTCGTGGTCCAGCGGCGGCGCTTCCAAAAATGAATGGGTGAGTTTGCCGATTGCATAGTCATCCATTCATAAAAAAAAAAAAAAATCAAAAAACAGCTGTAATTTGAAATAGAGGCAGCTGAAAAGCAACATTTGGCTACTTCGTAATGACAGACATCAGTGCGGACACTCGCACCACTATTTATTGTTTGTTAAATCTTCAGTAAAAAAATACATTCAGTATTTACTGTGAAGACTGTGAATAGGAGATCCGCTGACTTCTACATTTTTATAGAGCTAAAAGTAGGTGACACTGCAGCTGATTAACAAGAGACCAAAGTGTATTTTTTATTTTTGTCTCCATTATTGAAGTCATGTTGTCAGAGGGCACATTTGTTTTAGTTTATGGTTCTTACTATAGGTAAATTCCATTATATATACCCCCTTCGGCCTAACCCGAGATATTCATGTTTTTATGCATGGTATCATGGGGCCAGATTTACTAAGCTGCGGTAAAGGAAAAGTGGAGATGTTGCCCATAGCAACCAATCCGATTCTAGCTGATATTTTCTAGTATGTAATAGGAAAGTGAGAGCTAGAATC
>WWET01001699.1:209993-235123 GCA_011038615.1 Limnodynastes dumerilii | reverse complement strand
AGAAGAGGAGTTGGAGGATAGTTCCAGTCTTTATCGATGTTGTCACTAAAGTACGTTGCAAGATCATGGGCATTGATGGAGGTTGGTGGATTATGCACAGGCGGGTTTAGTAGGGAATTAAATGTACGAAAGAGGCGTTTGGGGTTAGAAGCCTACACAATGTAAATACATTTGCAAACCTCAAACTGCAGTCATTAATGACTTTTCATTGTTTGAAGTGTAAAATGTTTTTCAGTTTGTGATCATAAAGTTGTAAGTCTCTCGTGTTGTGGGTTTATCTGCCTCGTTGCTCACAGCCTGTTTGTTTTATTTACAGCACCAGAGACAGGGGTTGCTATAAGCTGGGAACACACTACCGACTGATCTAGAGCAACACTTACACCTTTTTTTTGGGTCCAAGGGCCTCATGTACAAAGGACGATTTTTGAAGGCGAGATGAAACGATTTACCCGCGATTTTTTTGGTTTAAATCGTGGTATTTACAAAGATGCGATTTTACCGCAGTTTAAATCATATCACGCGAATTGCTGCAATTTTGAAAGGGCTAAATCACGGTGGTTTTCTATAGAAAAGCACCGCGATTAGACTTTGAAAAAAATCGCAGCAAGTCGCAGGAGTTTAAAAAAAACACAAGTGATGCGTGGTTGAAAGCCTTAGCCATGCTGTGCTGATAGAACTACATTGCTTAGCCTTGTAGTAATATCAGCATCAGCATGGTAAGGCTTCTAACCATGCTGCGCTGTGTGTAGTGTGTGGAAAAAAAAAAAAAAGACAGTGTGCACCAAATATACATTAACACATTACATTAAGTGTGCATGTAAAAAATAAATTTTCCCTGACTAATTATGTTCCCTAATGTGTGCACTTACCTCCGGTGGTCACTGTGTCCTATTCTAAGTGTGGGAATGCAGTGTGTGGTGGTGTAAAAAAATAAAAATTTTGGGCACTCACCTTTTGCTGTCATCTGTCTTGGGAAGCCTTGCTGGATGTGCTGAAAGTTCTTCACTTGATTGGAGTCTGGGTTCCGGTTGATTGGAGTCACTCGTCCGGTTCTCTGGCTCTTCTGTACTTGACACGGCGGGGACACGCTCCTCTTCTTCCTCAGCGCTGCTCCTAATGACCATTTGGTCACTAGGGGGCAGTGTTTTATATAATAGATGACGTCAGTTACATTGGTGCTTTAGCGTTTCTGACGTCATCTATAAGTAAGTGCATACATTAGGGAACATAATTAGTCAGGGAAATTTTTTTTTACATGCACACTTATTGTAATTTTTTTAAAAAAATTTTTACACACACAGCGCAGCATGGTTAGAAGTCTTACCATGCTGATGCTGATATTACTACAAGGCTAAGAAATGCTTAGCCTTGTAGTTCTATCAGCACAGCATGGCTAAGGCTTTCAACCATGCAGCACTTGGTTTTTTCACACACAAAAACACATGTCAAGTATATTGACATGTGTTTTTGAGGGTCAGGGACTCTCAGGATGCAATTTTTTTTTGTGATTTCAGGTCGCACTAAAGGCGATTTTTTAAAAATCGCCTTTAGTGAATACCACAATTTTTTTTTCTGTTTTGAATGACAAACATCTGGACGATTTCTGTCCAGCGATGTTTGCCGAGGCGATTTTTTAAAAGCCACAAATCACGCGATTTGACATTTTGTGCCGCGATGTGAGTTTAGAGGGTCAAATAACACGATTTATGGCGATTTAGGACAAATCGAGCTTTGTAAATGAGGCCCCAAGTGTAGGCCTGAGCAATACCATATTGAACCACAAGGGGGGGCAAAGTTAAATTGTGAAGGCAGAATTAGAATTAAGAGGTGAAGTTTCTGAACTCAACTCTTATTTATAGAATAAACATAAAACTATGCAATATGTGAGTTCTATGTGTAAACGTAAAGTATTTTCCTTCCATGCAAAAGATTTTAAATTAATTATCCCCCCCTTACATTGCAACATGGTTTAACTGAGCTGTACACTTGCACCTATTAAACTCTGGATCATCACCCTACATCTATATCACATGAATATAAAGCAGATCACATGATAAACAAGTGTTTGAAACAATATCTTATTAATGTGTACACTGCCATGTGTATGCTTCAGCAATAGTTACGTTTACCACACAATTAACAGACAGGGTACAAATTCATGTAAATAAGGAATACAAGTACAATGCAAAAAAATACCGTACAATAATAGCAGAATAATATGTATGTATGGAGAAAAAAGATGCAGGATATGCGAGTAGGAGCAGATGAATAAGGAGAGATAGACAGAGAGAAAAGGGAAATAAAGATGACAGAAGGGAGGAGGGCCCTGCTCATGCAACATGCTAAGTGGGAGGGTGTGAACAAACAGCAGATAGGGATGAATATGGGGAGGGCAGGTAAGCTTAGGTGGAGGAAGGGTAGGCTAGTCTGCAGAAGTAGGATTTGAAGGATTGGAGGTTGTTGGATTGTCTAATTGGTTGTGATAGGTTGTTCTAGTGCACAGGGTTGGCCCGGGAGAAGGCTTGGATGCGGGAGTGAGAAGTAGCATCAGGTTGAAGTTGAGGCACCGGTCACCAGCAGAGCATGTCATAAAGTCTGCAAGAGAGATTGGAGGGACAGGCGGAGTTCACTCCCCTCTTCTGTGCGGAATTAAAAATCCCTGCGTACAGAAAGCATGCAGGGCTGTGGTTCTGGTCCATAGTGTATATCCAGCTTTATTTCTTTCCATCTAACTGTGGGAAGGTTTTTTCAAAGCAAAAAAAAAAAAAAAGAATCTTCACCCCATAAAAATAAAAAAACATATTAACAAAACCACCCACTATCGACACGAAGCGTATGCAACCACTCCGCATGTTGTGACACTACAAATCCCATGTTTTCCTGGGTATTAATTTTGCCTGTGTGTAGTTGCTATTTTGATAGTGATACAGCCTCTGTATGTTAGCCCTACAGAGGCTAATGTACGGAATCTGCTCTTAGGTCTGATCTGTATTAGGTTTTTAGTTTTTGTTTATCACGTACAAAAAAACTGAACTTTAAATGATGGCAGTGTTTTAAAGCATTTCCTTTAATTTATTGAATTTCAAGTCACCGATCTATATTACAAATGTGCATTTTCTTTTTTTGTCACCAGGTGGCGATGTTGATCTGTGCAGGATTCCTCATTGCATGGATTCCCTATGCAGTTGTCTCTGTCTGGTCAGCCTTCGGAAGACCTGATTCTGTTCCAATTGCATTTTCTGTGGTACCAACTCTTCTTGCTAAATCAGCAGCTATGTACAATCCTATCATTTACCAAGTTATTGACTACAAATTCCCCTGCTGCAGGACAGGCAAATCACTGCAGAAATCTAATTCAAGGTACAGTAGGTCATATGCACTTACACTATTATATTGCTAGTAGACATTTAATTGTTAGTAGACATTGTTTTATACAAAAAAAGATAAGTGAAATGAAGCATATAAATCCTTAATGACATTTTAATAATGTGTAAAATGCCAGATTTGTGTACACTCACAAAGAGAATGGGTTTTGATGAAAGTTTTCAAATATATCAAATGATTTACTACAACACAAGAGGAAAGATTCTTAAGAGCAAAAATTTGTATTAGAACAAAGACATGCTCTAAACGCTCGGTGTGGAATGCGACTTATAATGTCATTTGATCAACCTTCATATACTTAACAATATTAGTCCTACAATATTTGAGTATTAATACAAATAAACACAACAGGATTGTTTTCCTGACATCACTAAGGTTGATAGTATTATTATATCTGCCTTAGGTTACAGACACTTAAAAGTTCTACACTAACTGTAATCATTATCGCTGCCTAATCCTTACCCTAAATCTATTCCTAAACCTAACTGTAAACAGAAGATGAAATATACTGTAGTACTCGCCTTTCCACGTTGCATCAAGTCCGGAAATGTAGATCAGGCATCACAGTTGAGTCTGGAAGTGTAGATGAGGCATCACAGGCATCAGGGTAGAGTGAGGAATAGTTGAGTGGGCGTCACTGTCAATTGGGCATCCTTTGATGCAGCAGTGTCGATCAGGGGTCTGCTGGAAGGGTAAGTGTATCAAACTCAGCTGTATACCATCTAAACTGAAAGGTTATTATTTTAAAGGGAACAGTGAGAGAAAAAAAATGACTACTCAAAATAAAGCATAGCCCAGTGTCTCCTCCCAAGAAACATGGCAAATACAGAAGAAATATTTAAACATAGATGGGACGCAATGTAATCCAAAATCTGAAGACTATCTGAAGAAGTGTTTTAACAGGAACTAAAGTTTCCATGGATTAAAAACATGCAGACTTTGGATTTGATCTGCAGGATTAAATCATCTCCTGGTCAAAACATGTTGGAATGTCGGGGGTTGGAATTAATTCTTTTTTTGTTTAGCATGCAGAGAAAAACATATTATATATTGTTACGGAGATGCCACTGGTATCCACTAGTAACCTTTGCATCACCAGAAGAGATTCCATTTACTGCAACCCTTTGCTGTTTATCCTGTAACCAAGATCGTATCCATGTAAACATTATTGAATCCAACACCAAATTTTTTACCATATTTTAAAGTCTGCAATGTATAACAGTGTTAAATGCCTTACTTAAGTCTAGATAAGCTGTTTACAGTTCCCCATTGATCTACTACTTTAGTGACGCAATCAAAAAAATCAATAAGACTTTTATATGATCTACCTCCAGTTAATCCATGCTGCTTGGGATCCTGTAAATTTCAGGATTAAAGATATTCTACAATTTGTAAGGCTCACTGGTCGGTAGTTGGCAGTTTTTCCCTATTTCTGCTTTTAGGCAAAGGGGCTACATTTGTGATTATCCAGTCTTCTGAAATTACTCCTGTTACTGGTGACCAGTTGAATAATTCTGTTAATTTTACCAGCACCTCTTTAAGCACTTTTAGTACTCTAGGAGGTATCCCATCTGGCCCACCGATTTGTCCACTTTTATCTTTCTGTAAAGACCTGCTCCTCAGGGAAAGGTAATTTAGTAACCAACAGTATCTTTTAGTTAATGAGAGCAAATAATATTTTACTTTTGGATAGATGCTAGAGCAGGTATTTCCTAACAGTGGTATGTGTACCATGGGTGTGGGTTGCTGCTGAGAACGGCTGTTTTTTCGAAATGGAAATCAATTGCTTTTGTCTCGATTTTGCATTCAATCCCTGGCAGACCAAAGACGCTGTGCAGAAAGGCGAGTATAAATCTATTTCAAACCCTTACCCTATTCCTTACCCTAACCCTCCCTTCCCTGCAGCCTGACCTTAAGACTCCCTTCACCGCAGCCTAACCCTAAGGGCCAGATTTACTAAACTGCAGGTTTGGGAAAGTGGAGATGTTGCCTATAGCAACCAATCAAATTCTTGTTCTAACTTTCCTATTACATGCTAGAGAATGTCAGCTAGAATCTGATTGGATACTATGGGCAACATCTCCACTTTCCCAATCTCGCAGTTTAGGAAATCTGGTCCTAAGACTCCACTTTCAGTACCCTAACCCCAAGACTCCCCTCCCCACAGGCCGACCCTCAGACTCTCATCCCCACAGCCTAACCCTAATACTCTGCTATTGTAGGCTGATCCTAACCCTCTCCTTCCCCAGAGCCTAACCTCAAAAGTCACAGAGAGATTACTCAACTCTGCGTGCAATAGGTCAGATGAGTGGCTTCCAAAAAATTAACCCATTCTAAAAAAAAAAAAATCACAAATGGCTGCCTTTTGCTGCCTCTTCGAAATAAATACAGCCAAAAATGAGCTTTCGGCTTTCTCCATTTTTAAAAGCGCCTTTTCTTGCCAGCAACTCCGAACTGTGTACGACTGGTTATAGGCAAACAAATGTCTGGTAGTACATGAGGCAGTTGGAACTTGTCGTTAGGTGTCAACATCCTCCAGTGTTTGTAATTTAACCTGATGCCACATGGCAGTGGACATATATAAGAAAAAGAAACATGCGTAGGCTATGTAACTGCACGATAATGCCTGCATTTGCAAACAAACAAGAATGAGGTGACATGGATCAATATAATAATATATAATAAGAATGTAATAATCCTAATTGAATACTTACCATGACATGACTAACCAGTAAGTAGTGCAACCTACTAGTTGTTAGACTCCATGGGACTCATTTACTAAGATCGATTTTGGCTGCTGATTATGAATCGCCAGCAATTCCCGCGATTTTCTTGCAATTTTTTTTTTTTAAGCGCAGGATTTACTAACAGACGCTTTTGAAGGGCAATATATCATCGCCGTCGACAGCCATCGCTTTTTCAAGGTCTAAGGGCCTCATTCATTAAAGGCGATTTTTGGCTGCGATTATAAATCGCACAACATCGCGGCGATATTGCCGTGATTTTTTAATTCAAATCGCGGGATTCATTAAGAATTGATTTGACCGCAATTTAAATGAAATCGCAGTGATTTTCAATAGAAAGATTAGCCCTTTAAAAAATCGCAGCAACTCGCGTGATTTCAAAAAAAACAACTAAGTGCTGCATGGCTGAAATCCTTAGCCATGCTGTACTGATAGAACTACAAGGCTCAGCATTGCTTGCGTCAGCATGGTAAGGCTGCAAAAACTACAAGCAACACTTCCCAAGAATGGGGACAGCTAAACGGTGAATCATAAATATTTTTTTGTCTTTCTGCAATACACTTCGCTTAACAATAAGTTTTGTACAAAACAGTGTGGCCACCTGTGTTCATTTTACATGGTATGGGGAAATTATATGGATAGTTAATGTTTATATCATTCTGACATGTATATAAACCGGCTACAGCGCTGCATGCTTAGAAGGCTTAACATGCTGACGCTGATATTAATACACTGCTCAGCAATGATGAGCCTTGTAGTTCTATCAGCGCAGCGATGCTAAGCATTACAACCATGCTGCGCTTGGCTTTTGGACAGAGAAAAACACATGTCAAATAGATTGACACGTGTTTTTCTATTCAAGTGTGTGTCCCTTTCAATAAAAGTGCCCCACACACGGCGTTTTTTTTTTGCTGCGCTTTCCGGATGAACCAAAGGCGATTTAATAAAATCGCCTTTAGTGAATACAGCGATTAGTATGTTTTATATGGCAAACAGCTGGACGATTTTTGTCCACCGATGTTTGCCTGGTGGATTTTGCTAAAGGCTCAAATCCCAGGACTTTGCCTTTAGTGAATACGGCAATTGCACAATCGTTGGCAAAGTACCGGGAGTTTGGGTGCTTTTAGCAAAATCGAGCTTAGTAAATGAGGCTCCATGTCTTTCTATCAGCTATCCCATGGGGTATTCGGTTCTCGCCAAAACAAAGTACATGTACAACAAGTTGGGAAAAATCTGCCAAATGGTAGGATATTGCATTCATGCTGGGGAAAGTTGAATAAGGCTTCTGAATTAATTAAAACTTTGTTTACTTACCATTCAGCAGCTAATGGTTTCCTGCAAACATCAGACAATGGCGCTGATGTCACCCATTTAATATGAATTGAATAGGTGATGTCAGCTACGTTGTCTGATTTCTACAAGAAGCCAGCAGCTGCTAAATGGCAAATAAACAATGTTGTAATGATTTACTAATGGACTGCAAGCTAGCTTCTCCACAAAAATCGTGAAATAAGTATCATGGCTGAGAAAGCTTTATTGAGCCCAGCTGTACCTCACATAAAAGAGTTAAGGGAGTAAACGTTTTCTATTTATTTTGCAGAATTTACACCATATCACAGTACAGAAGATCAATTCCATCAGCAGAATGAAGAGAGAAGATTTTCAACATTAAAACTGTGACATTTAATATATTTAAGGAGTTTAAAAGAATAGACCCCCTGTACATTAGATAAATATTATTTTCCTATATGTGTACATTCTATCTATAGAAGAACTAGCTGGTTCTGCTAACGTCGTGCACTGTTGAGATGTTATTGATTTTGTTATCTCTATAATTTTTATTTTGCTATGTCTTTCCAATACAGCCAAATTGCACTGAGTTTACACTGTGAATAAAAGAACACTGTCATGACTTAGGACCTGTAGCTCAAAAAACTGCAAGTTCCAAGAAAAAATATGTGTATAAAATAAATTATTCAGAAAGGTCACTGTGAATGTGGATGTACATACAGTATATTAAAATTTAGTGCAGTATACACAGAATGTCACAGACCAAACACTAACAAGTGTTCAATGTATTATATTGCTTTATATTTGACTGCATTCATAATTTATATTCCAAAAACTTTTATGTCAACCATGTTGGTTACTAAATAAAAGTATATAACAAAAAAAATGCTATTTATATATAAATACAATGCTGCAATAAATCAATACAATGCTTATATTACTGTAGACACAGAGCTGTTAAGAGAAAATATGAAACTATTAATAAATTATTGAAATAATCCTTTATGACAACAACTTGAATGTAGGAACTCTTGATTAAGGTGCAGTATAGGAGTGTCAAAGTGTCATTGGGCTGGATCCAGACTTAAGTAAGTGCTTGAAATTAGTTACTCCTGGGCTAAACCATGTTAATTGCAGGGGGAGTTAAGTTAATTGTATTCTTTGCATGCAGGGATATATCTTTGTATTGCTTACTGCACATAGATGCTGACCAGCTTTACTATCAAAAAAGAAAAAGAGAAAATACAGAGCACTTGCTAAAGTTCGCTGTTTATTATTAACATAAAAGAAAAATTAATTTAAAACGTTAAAAATACAGATAAAAAGAGCAGATGACTGACAATAAGACAGATTTAACTACTTTGTATGACACCACGTAGGGCTTTAATATAGAGCTGTTGATCAGGCAGCTCCTATTTATGCCACTCGACACATAGAACAAATAGATATATTGCACTACAGGTAATAATGAAGTTGTAATTGTTGTTTATACTGCTGAATGGGAAGTGATATCGATCTTCCTTAATTATTGCTACTGGAACTTGAGAGCAAAAAAGTTTTAGATGCTGATAATATGGCTCCTTATTTTGTGCTTTTCAAACAATGTATAGCTGTTGGACCGCAGGAAATTATCGACCTGAATGATGTAATTTGTTATATTTATGCTTGTCAAGCTGTAGCTCCCAAATTGTTTAGCCGCAAAAAGTTCCAAGACCATATGGTCTGTTATATTCTTTATATGGTGTGCGGCAGTCTATTAGACCAAAGGAATGGTTAAAAACCAATGCAGACAGGTAATAATAGAGTGGAACAATACTTAGCTTTGTAGGTGCCTTTCAGTATGCCCGGAATGCTGCTTTCAGTCGGGCGCAGGCAGTATGCCTGCAGCGGCTGTGATGTAGAAATGCTTATAGCTCCGTCCTATAGTGATCAGTCGGTGCTGGAGCTCCGATATCAGCGATGTATGCCGGTCAGTGCGGGCGGGCAATGTTGTTATTCGGCTGTTTGTATTTCCTTGCTATGCCGATATAGACGCAATAGTATTATTTCCTCTGGAATAGTTAATTGCTTGATAGCAAAGCCTTAGCAGGTAATCGGCTTGACAGCACAGGCAGAGGCCCGGCCGGTTGCTGTTACAAACAAATGGGCCAATATTCGTCCGTAGCACACTTCAGATTATATTCAGCAGTATAGAGATAGTGTCAATTCAAGTGACCGAGTGGAGAGTAAGTACAGATTGGCAGTCACATCAGCACCTCAACGCGTTTCTCTACAACTAGTAGTTTCATCAGGAGGGGATAATGGGTGCAAGGAGGCTGAACTATTTATGCTGAGATAATTGGTTCAGGTGTATTGTTAACCATATGTTGGCCAACGCTAAATGTATACAACTACACTGGTGCACTAAAGGAGAAAAAGTTTCATGATGGATATATACTTTAAAGATACTTTCTATAACCTTTGTTATAATAGCTGTTACAAACGGATATCAATAGAACAGAGTAACAACTATGATTAGATAGACTTATTGTCCCAAAGACAGATGCGGAAACATAACATAAGTACATTTAAAGGACCTTTCAAAACAAATCATGTATTTTAAAAAACAATAAATGCACTCCAGCCATATTCAAGTCTATTCTCTAGAGAGGAGAAAAAAGATGGCTAGAAATGTCAGTGATTCACAATGGCAATTTATTAATAGAGTTGACAATGGTTGGCAATAGGTAGAAAGGGATGATGACACTTTTTTATGTTAATAATAAACAGCGAACTTTAGCAAGCGCTCTGTATTTTCTCTTTTTCTTTTTTGTTGTATACAAGGGACTTATCCTCCCAGACAGAGCTGCAGCACTAGTTCCTGTTTTAAATTAATGCTAAAGTACACCTTTATGGCCACGGCGCTCCAGTAGATATACCGTTGTATAGACTTTTACAGCTTTACTATCACACTGGTTTTTAGACTTGGGATAGGAAACATCACCTCTCAACTCCAATACTGTTTTCAACAGATGAAATATAACTCCCCTGCAATCAACATGGTTTAGCCCAGGAGTAACTAATTTCAAACACTTACTTAAGTCTGGATCCAGCCCATAATCTCCAAATAGAAAAAAACATTTCTGCAAAGTAGTTTTTGAATGCTTGAGCTCAGAATAAATAAAAACAATCTTGTAACTCAAATGGTAAACACATTTAACAAGAATGGTTGAGTCCTAAAGTATCTGTTATCCAGATAAGGCTAGACACAGACTCCTAATACTGTATGTTCCATACTAACCAACTGAAGGTCCTTCCAACCCATCAAGACTTAGAAGATATCACGCCCACAACAGGGGGGATTTTGATCAGTTTAAAGAGTTGGATTTTCCAGTTAGAGGCAACCTGTGACACAGGTGAGGGTCGCCGCTGTGAACTGGCTGGGAAATCAATTACTTATGCCTTGCAAAATCAATCCGCATAAGATGCTGCTGCGAATGGGGTGTATGAATTTAACCCCATTCTTCCATTACCCTAACCCTCTCCTCCTGACAGCCTGACCCTAAGTCTCCCTTCCCTGCAGCCTAACCCTAAGCCTCCCTTCCCTGCAGCCTGACCCTAAGAATCCCTTTCACGCATTCCTGACCCTAAGACTCTCTTCTCCCTGCAGCCTGACCCTAATACTCCGCTACCTGCAGTCTGACCCTAAAACTCTACTTCCATTACCATCACCCTTCCCTTCCATTACTCTAACCCTAACCTTCTCCTTGCATTACCCTAACCCTAACCCTCCCTTTCCTGCAGCCTGACCCTAAAGTTCCCCTCCCCTCAGCCTAAACCTTAAAACTCCCCAGACAGTGTTAAAAACCTCTCCGGTCGGTGCAGCGGGTCTTTGGTGGTTGCGATGGGGGGTGTGGCGGAATTTCCAAAGAATGAATGGAACTGAAATTTTTTTCTGAAAATGGCGGTAAAGAGAGGTGAAAATAACCTTTCGGCTCTTTCTACTTCTAAAGAAAAATATTATGCAGCGGCGACTCCCACCGCTGTGGCACTCAAGGTGATGTGAAGCTTCAAGTCCCATCATGCTTTGCAAGGTACCAGCTATACCTATGCTGTTAGAGCATACAGGAAATTGTAGTTTCAAGATACCTTGAGTATCATACAATGCCTGGTTCCTTGATAGCAGTTGATAGCAGTTGTGGGATCGATGCTGTCTTATTGGAAAACTGATTCAGATCTATGCACAAATGTGGATGCAGCGTGTGTGCCTTAGACGCATTTGTAAAATTGGGACTGCGAGATCTAAAAGTGCACACAACGGCGCCTCTGGATGGTAACTAGTTACAGAACATAGCATATGGGCACAAACAGCTAAGTGCAGGTTAGGACAGTAGTAAAAATTGTAAAAAAAAAAAAAAAAGATAGGAATATTGCAAACACTTCACATGTATATTGAAGAAATAAATAAATTATATATATATATATGCCCCCTACCAAGAATGCTTTAGAAATAGAGACAGACAAAAAATGATTTTCAGCTGTCTCTGTTTCGAAAAGGCAGTCTCTTTTTTATTTTTATTTTTAGAATGGGTAAGTATGCTGATCAGCATGTTTACCCATTCATTTTCGGAAGCTGCCAGACTCATTGTAGACCCCACCAGAGAGGTGAATAACTTCTCCAGGGACTTTTAGGGTTAGGCAACAAGGGAGGCATGGTTAGGGTTATGGTCAGGCATAAGAGACTTAGGGTTAGGCTGTTTTGGGAGGGGAGTCTTAGGGTTAGGCTGTGGGGAGGGAAGTTTTAGAGTTAGGCTATAGGGAGGGAAGTCTTAGGGTTAGGCTGCAGGGAAGGGAGGGTTAGGGTTAGGCTGCAGGGAAAGGAGGGTTAGGGTAAGGATTAGGGAAATGGTTGGGGTTAGATTTATACTTACCTTTTGGAGTTCGGAACTGGTTGGGAGAGAACAACCCTTTCCAAATAGCCGTTCTCAGCAGGGACCCACACCCATTATATATATATATATATATATATATAAATATATATATAATATATATATATATTTACCGGTTGAAATTTCAACCCATAGGCCAAAAAATAAAGGCCTCTGCTTTTCAGCCCCCAGGACTTAGACAGGACCTGGTGCTGGTGCAAATGTTTTGATGTAGAGAGTCCTTAGTTCCGTCTGCGTTCAGTTGTGGATCGGGAGCCCTTATCTTGTCCCGCCCCTTATTGTACATGATTACATGCCTCCTCCTTATCCCTCCCATGACGTGCCCTTCAGAATTCAAGGAGCAGAGCTCCAATTGAGTTAGGGTCTGAATGGGCCATAATTGTGTGTGCTCACATACACACACTTGTATGCCAGAAGGGCTCAAAGGCCCTGATTCACACCTAAGAAGCAGAGGCATCTTAGGAGCATTTTATTCTGATTTTATAAACTGAGCATGTGTAGTCGTGACTACGCAATCTATGTAGCCCTTAGACACAAAGATTATCTATGTGCCATATTTAAAGACTGCCCATAGTTTTTTAGGTAAGAGAAGGCGTGCCACAGTAGCCTACGGGGGAAGTTAGTTAAAGTGGGTGGGGGGAGGGATGTAGATTAGTTGGGAAGGGCAGGGGGAGCCATGCTACATGCGTATTATTGCATCTTAAGATGGAAAATACACACGGTTAGTAAAGGTTACTTATGGTACTCGTGAGTACCATTAGGTCGGGGGAGGGGACCAGAGAAGTAGGTGCAGATAGATTCCTACTGGAAGGAGAGATGAGAGAGAAGACTAAGAAACAGAACCCTGTAGGGTGGCCACTAGTGGTCGGAGATTGAATTACATGTTTATAAAATCACAGAATTCTCTAAGAGGAAAATTACTAGTCCTAGGGATGGACAGGGGCAACCAATCCACCGCAACCAACCCCCCCCCCCCCCCCCATGGTTGTGGAAATCTGAAGACATAAGGTAGGCCCTGGCAATCAGAAGTCTATTGGGCGAGAGGAGTGGTTAGCCATTCCGTTGCTTTGATAAGTGGATATTATGTACTGTACGTGCAATTGCAGATCAGCATGCAACCATTGCTTGGGTATCCTATCTCATTAGAATCTTAAGCCCCAGCCCAGAATTCTTCCTAACTGTAAACAATATTTTACTACCATAGTTCTTTTAAACACCACATTGATCATTTTATGCTTGGGCATATTTGATAACCTTTATCAAAAACAGTGAGTAGCACTTATGCCCCATAGCACTGAGGTCATGAGTTCAATTCCAGGACTAGACCTTATCTGTGTGGAGTTTGAATGTTCTCCCAGGTGTCTGGGTGGGTTTTCTCCAGGTGCTCCAGTTTTCTCCCACACTTCAAAAACATGCTGGTAGCATAATTGGTTGCTGAATAAATTAACCTTAGTCTGTGTATGTGTGATATATATGTTGATCCATTTCAACATATATTTTCTGTAAAGTGCCATGTAATTGGATGGCACTATATAAAAACCTGTTAATAAATAAATACTTTTTTCCTCCAAAAATGTAAAATCCAAAGAAGCGCATTTTCACAAGGTTACATTTAATCACTGCAAGGACACAACTTGTATAAAAAAAATATTTTAATGACATTGTTTTTTCCAAGGACATGGGCAGGTAAATGACAAATGAGATTTAACAACTGAGCATAGTACATAAAACCAATTTCATTCTCTATATGAGGAACCCCATTTAAAACTAGTTTATGCATCAGGGCTTGTCTTTGGTGTGTTTTAGCGTATTGTATCCAAAGATTGGATCATGTGAATGTTATACAGTGTGAAGAACAGCTGCCGATGCATGTAAGATTTAGTTTTAAATAAAGCCACTGTATATTTAAAATTTCACAATTAATTAATTTCATTAACACTCATATTGCATAACTACATACAGTATATCCTTTGTCTCCAAATATAGTTTCATGCTCTGGTAAAGTTAGCTAGTATAAAATTACAAAATGGATCTCCTGCTGTTTAACCCCCTGAGAGCACTAAAACATTAGTAAGTGCATTATGAGCTACATGCATAATTATTGTGAGGGGTTAACATTTATGGTCAGTTTGTTTTAAAAAAGTAAACAATAGAAAACATATATATCACTTTCAACTCCGGTATAAGTTTCATTGGGTTTTCCCCATTCCAAAAAGTATCAGTGTTGCCATGAACACAGTAATAACCTTCAAGTATGTACTATAGCACTCGTTCATGTTGCATCTGTGCCGTAGACTGGCACATTAAAAAGAAGCTCCATTGGTTATTGTAAATCCAGCCGGATTAAAACATGGATGTTCAGATAACCATTAAATTAGCAATTGTTGCAAAGATGTTCATAAAGTCATGCATGACTCTTTTAAATGTGCATTGTAATCTTTCCTATCCTGTTAATGTCCATCACAGTAGTTGCTGCTGGTTCTGGTTGCTAAAGAATGTACAAGGATTACATTACACAACACCTTCATGCACTCATACATGTTTTTGTGTGACTTAACAGCTTCCTAAATCACAATGACATTTTGGAACATAGTAGGGACCCTTCATAATGCTTAACAAATGCATCAAGCATTGAATTTCAATATAGCTACCAAATATTT
Organism: Limnodynastes dumerilii; assembly: GCA_011038615.1. Lineage (NCBI taxonomy): Eukaryota > Metazoa > Chordata > Amphibia > Anura > Limnodynastidae > Limnodynastes > Limnodynastes dumerilii. Next base: position 220,117 of record WWET01001699.1, on the reverse strand, counting down.
ACCGGTATTTATGGGTGCAAACGGCCATTTCTTCTAAATCCAGGCTACAATAACATCAATAAATCTCCTTCATTAAATAGAACATTCCCAATTTTTCTCAAATATTAAATTGTCTATTAGTAGTAATGAATGCAATATCCTATTCTTATCTTTTTTAAATAGCAATGAGGGCTATGGTAAACTCAGAATAAGTTCAAACATAAGTATCCTCTAACTCATTACAGCTCATTATATGACCTAGAAAAAAAAGGTAGAATGTGTTTGCAAAAGACACTCTACTATGGAAAAGACATTCTAATCCCATAGAATGCCTTTCTGCACATCAACTAATGAGCATGAGAAAACAATGACTCCATACCTCTATACACTCTTTATAGGGGGGACTAGTCCCATAAACTTAATGGGACCTAACATAATATAAAAAAGAAAATTACTCAGAATTGGCCCTTTAGTCAAGTTTGACACTGTGAGAAATTAATTCTCCTTTCCCCCTTATTTTGTATGTCTAATTTTCTTGGAGGTACTTTGCTCTTACTTCAGTCTATATAATGTGCAAAACAAGCATGGCTGCATAAAATATGCAAAAATGTTAACATCAATGCATGACTCTTCAACATGATCCATTCCATAGGTACAAAATACTCTGTTCCTTTGCTTCCAACAATCAGTTACTATGGTAACCATGTGTTTAAATAAAAAATAAGGTGAGTGACAGCTGGAAGCTCAGGAGTGGAGTATTTGTATCTGGTGGAATGGGTCATGTTGGAGGGTCTGTAATAAATTACATCACAAAACAATAAATAAATGGCTCCAACACCAAAGCACTGCAATTTTTTCAAATATTGTGAGTAAACAAACAAACACATAATAAAGAAGCTTATTTACATGGTGCAAATAGCATCTGTAGCAAAACCTCTAAAAGTCTGTCAAATATTTCCTTACACAATACCTATCAAAACATATCATAGTTGCACTATTTACTAGCAATAAGTTCTATATTTACTAAACTGTGGAAAAGGAAAAAAGGAGATGTCCATAGCAACCAATGAGATTTTAGCTTTCACTTTCCTATTACATACTAGAGAATGTCAGCTAGAATCTGACTGGTTACTATGGGCAAGATCTCCATTTCCCCTTTTCTGTAGTTTAGTAAATCTAAGTAACACAACCAGGCCTCTGATCAGGACTTTAATGTCCACACATCCTCATATTGCCATGGTCTTATCTCCTTTTATGTACTACTTTAATGTTTTGCAATTCTAACAAAAACTTTCAGTGTCTATTAAAAAATGATATCATTATCTAACAAGCCTCTGTATGCCCCATCCACATAGTGGTGGCAGCCATTTTGCAAGAGCTATTGACATTACTGAGAATTCAAAATGCATTTGTACTGTGGGTAAAAGTCATACTATCACAGTAGAGACCATAATATATTTCTAAACCTTCAATACAAAAATATAGATAGACAGAGAGATAAGCGTAACAGGATGCTCTTGTTAAATAGGATATCTTGCTTTATCTGGAAGACAATTATTTTCAAGACATAACTTGATCTAAACAAAACAAAATATATATATATACTGTATATATTGCCTAGGCTTAAATTGCCCTCAAACATTGCAAGAATAATGCTTATGATAAATAACTTTGAAGGCTAAAATAAATATTTCTTGTTGCTGCACTGCATTCTGCTATTAATATATCCTGCTAGTTAGTGCTTTATATAGTTAGCAGTAGTATGGCTGTGTTAGGTATCAGCATGTATACTGGATGTTGTTTACAATTAAAATAATGATTTAAAAAACAAATTATAAAACCAAAAAACCCACAAGTACTGACAACACTGACTTTTTGCATAGAATTCACTCTTTTCATGTTCTCTCTTGGGTTTTCTTTTTTGTCAGCGTGATAATTACCCTGATAGTCACATAATGGACATTATTTTTAATTCTGAATTTCAGAGTAACCAGTATTTTTCTTTAAAAAAATGGCTAAAAATTATATAATGTCATCTGTTTTGTGGAAATTGAAAAGGTTTCATAATAAATATTAAATCCCACTTATCAGTTTTTGCAATCGATTTGATCTACGTTCAGATGATACTAAAAGTATATAACGTATCGATGCACTGATTGGTATATATATATATATATATAGTATATAATGTGTCCTGTACACCTGCATTACCAATGCCGTTGTCAGTAGTTGGCGCCCATAGTACACAGACAAAAACAAAAATCTGATATTTCTCTGACTTTGGTACCAGGATGCTTGCATCTCTATTGACGTCCATATTAGCAATACATCGTATATTTAAAAAAAAAAATAAAATGCTTCTAAAACATCCAGAAATAATTGTAGCAAAGAAGGTTATGTAAAATATTTTTTGCTGTTAGAGACCCGATAAATAGGTTCAATTTTCTAGTATTAATTTCTATATGATTTTTGCGATTGGTTCTAGATAATTAAAGTTGGTTGGGCTAATCATTCTGTGGTGCATTGTAGGTAAGGTTTCCAAAACTATCAGGGTCCAGAAAAGTAGTTCCCATAATTTTGCTATTTGTGGAATAGGGGTAGTAGGTAAAATGTATAATTTTTTCTTTAATTTGCTTGGCTAAATTTGACTATAAGGTCAAATACCAGCTTAAATAGTTGCTGAGTGTTTTATTTATTTTTTTAGATATAAAACAGCACAAAATATAAATCTTAAAGTACAGGTTATTAGTAGATGGATTGGTAGAAAGATTTAGAGAGTTTCATTAAATGTCACTAATGAAGATCCATTGCTCTTTGCGGAACTACATCAAAGGTTATAGGTCATGTAAGAGCGCCAGGAGATTTCCTGATGGGCGTGGCAACCCCAGGCTCTCTTCTGTAGCTGCTCGGTGTGTTGCAAGCATCCAGGAGAGGGGGGTAGAGGGGGGCATAAAACTATGCTCTCACAAATGTATATTTTTCCTTAGCATTAAAAAAATTATGTTTTCATTGGGCAATAATGAATTCCCTTTAAGGCAGTTTATGCCAATAGACCACTTAAATTTATTGGAATTTTTTTTATTATCGTTTAAAATAATTTGATGTTGTAAAAACTGGCAAAATGTGTGTTACCCATCTTGGGACATTAGTATCATCAAGTTGTGGGCTGTTCATTGAACTGAGCCATTTCCTAACTGATCTGAGTACAAATGCTAACAATAAATTAAATAACCTGACCACACTGAACCAGATCGAGACCTCCATGTGTTTACTGCATGATTAAAAATGATTAAGGGCCCACACTATGTAGGATGCTTTGGAGGAGAGTGTTAGTCCCTGACATTCATCCTTATGCACTGCAGTGGGAGGCCTAGAGATCTGCAGTGTGTGGGGGCCTATTTTGAAATGGAGGCCTGGGACTGTAGTCCCATTAACCCCAGTTGTTAATCTGGCCCTGCCTGTCACTCTTTCATGTGGACTTTATGTGACTTACACTGCCATAAGGCAGCCTTAAGTCTCTTGTGCGGATCAGTGACCACTGATCCACGTTAAGGCTTAAAACCCACCCCTGCTGTAAAATTTCAATGCCCCCCCCTGCACCATCCTGACAGACGGATCTCCAAGCGTACGGAACTAAGTTTTGTACCCCTGGATTTCCTCATCGTGTCATCTGGTGGGCACATGCGTGCTGGCAGAAAACAGGTGAATTCCATAATTAGCGGACGGATTTTGGCTGTCATATGGAGAATAGACACATAATGAGTCATACCAAAGACATCAAAAGGCGCATAATTTGGGAAAAGGGTGTGTAATGCAGAAAAGCATTTTAGTCAGAGTCTTTTGGAATCCATCATGAAAACTGCATTTAATTTGTAAGACCTTAAGTAATGCTAAAAGATCAAAAAAACTGCAAACAAGGGGAAATTACTGGCCTCACCTATATTCCCACCAAACAGAGTCATTATGAAAATGAGGTAATAGAAAATAGAACTGTATACATTTTATAAAAGGTATAAAAATCTTGCACCTTGATGTTTCAAAAAAATACCCCTTCTTAACAGAACTTGCAACTTTGGCCAGCACAAGCAGCTGATTTTGCCTACTTTTCCTGCGAATGTCCAACCTTTGAGAATTATTGTCAGTCACTCAAACGGAAGTCACATGATCTGCATTTTCCTGAATTTCAATGCATTCAATTTCCTCTCTCTCCTTCCTCCTGGCTCTTTTCTTTTTCTTGTGGCGTTTCTTAGAAGGAGGGAAAAAGGTTAAGAAAACAGGCAAAATGACGAAACAGTGCAATAGCGTGCAACTACCAGTCAGAAGCAAGCATTTGAACAGTGTGGTGGTCAAGTTTGAAGGCACAAACAGAAGGGGTACCAGCCCAACGAGAAATGATACAACATTCTGGATAATAGCTGTGCCATGCTCCTTGAGCGAATCTTGAATGCATAGAGTTCTTGTGTGTTCAGTGGCTAAGACAAATGTATAAAGCAGAGGGGAACAGTGATCTATGGCAAAATTCAAAGAGTACATAAGGCACAGGATGGATACGCAATCCATATCAACGTTCCATAACGTCATTAAACCCAACACGCCCAACTCAATGGATGTGACGGTAATTATCAACCAGAAGTTTCCTAAAGGGTGAATGACCAAGAAGAAAGTTAAAATTAACACTAGAAGTACACTGAAACCAGAGATCAGAATTGGCATAGTTACTGTCAAGCCATAGTGGTCCATGAAAACGAAAGTGGGATTGAAGACAATGAACTTGATACTTTGTATCAGAGAGAGCGGCCTTAACTTTTCAAGCAGCTCAACCACCTCCCTTTGGGTGTTCTCACTAGTCCTGGCCACCAGGTACATCCGGGAAGCAATAATATTTAAGTCATCGCCCGACCTGGAAATGATTATATCATTTTTGAAGTGTTGATATTCTGCTTTCCTCAGAAAAACGTTCTGAAGGACATTTATAAACTCACTTTTGTTTGACGCAGAAATGTTTCCAACTTTCAAAAATTGGTAGAACTGCTCGGTCCAAGATTCTGTGTTGAATCCATAACTTAAGGTTTTCAAATCTTCCTGAACGGTCAGATTCCAATATTCGAGAGGTTCGTAAATATAGAAGCCAATCACTGGACTATAGTTGCTAAAATACTTTTGCTGTATAAAAGCATAAGAAACACTGGGAGAGTCACTTGCTAAAAGATTAATAATATTTGATCCACCAGTAATTTGGAGGCAGCCCATGAATGAGAAGGATGCATAGATGAGGTATAGTATGACCACAAAGGGCTTGACATATGTATTTGTGATCCACTCATTATAATGTTCTCTTAGATAATGTTGAATGAAGTGGTTCTCGTAAGGGTCTGGCTCGTGGTGGGAGGAATGCTGATGCCCATCGCTCATCATAGTTTGAAACCATATTGGTTGTCTATCTAAGTATTCCTCTGAGGGAATTTTACAACAAAAGATGCTGTGATATCGGTTTTGCTCCAGCTGACCAGCAAAGACAAGACACGAGCCGTAAAAGGAGAAGACATAGAAATAGTTTAGGACAATGGTGATGCACATGTTCTGGCAGAATATCTTGACTGCCTCAATGTTTGTAAATGGGCTGGCACCCATTCCGAACGTGATAATGTAGAGAGAGCTCGTCATTGTGTACGAGACCATTACATCTGAGTAAGCATCAGCCACTCTGTCCTTAAAAGGCAAAGTTTCTCTGGTTCTTCTCCACCCCGAAAGAAGTTCAAAAACTCCTTTTGTTCCATGACCTTGAAGAAAATAAATAAATAAATGAGAAACATATATTACAGTTTACAGTTCATATTTCATTTGACCTTGGTCAACCAGCTATATTAAATTAGTGCTGTGTAAATGTAATTTTCTGCATGGTGGTGTAAAAACTTTCCTCTCTCCTTTTTCTGTATTTAAGACAGCCTCAGTGGTGGTGGTTTCTTCAACATTGTGATTATGCTTCTTAAGTGCGTATTTTCCCGAAATGACCTACTACGTATGCATAGTAGGTTATTTACGCAACCTAAGTACCAGTAGTTAAGTTAGGAAGCCAAGGAGGGGGGAGAGGCAATGACTGTGCGTAGTTTCCTTCTTAAGAATGAAACTACACATGGAAAGATAAGGTTTCCCTATGGCACTCTTAAGTCTCATAAGGTACCTAAAAACAGGGGGCGGGGGGGGGGTTGCACCAGTGAGTTAGGTGCGGTTCTGTCCACATCTAACACACTCTTAGGTGTGAACACGGTCCTCAGAGCCTAAGCATAGATCTTATTCCACTGTTACTCTCTTGTTCCAACTCTTATTCTCGTGTATAATGGAAATGAGGATTCTCTGGTAACTGGCAATGTACCAGGACACCTCCGCTTGTCTGATGTTATGAAGGAGAACAGTGCTGTTTCATGCGGTCCTTTTTATGATATAGCACCAGATTTAGACATGTGATTTTTTACATATGGATCCCATATGGCGGGATCTGCTGTAATCACTTCCACTCACGCAGGGGGGCTTCAGACTGTCAGAGTCTACTGTACCTTAACTCTTAATTGTCAAGTGCAAAGGCCATTCCTGGCAGTACCAAAGTCTGGAGGGGTAAATAGAGAAAGGGAAGCCTATACTGTGACCTGACTAAGAGGTAACCCCCAGTTGGGATCTCTGTAAGTAAACACGGAGGAGGGGACTGCATGCCCCTGTCACCCCTCCTTTTTACGGACATCTGGAAACGTAAGTGTTCATTATCTTAACTTACCCGCACGGATCTGTGTCTGCACGTTTGCAGATCCAGGCATTCTCCCCACCCTGGCACTTAATTAGCATGCCTAACCCGGCCAGTGTGGCAGAGCTTAAACATGCGGATATTAAGTCCCGCCTCCTTTCACAGAAGTTTTCCCGTACGGCACAAACTTACGATGCGTAACATCTTACACGTGAACATGTGCCAGTGTTACATGTGAAGGGGACTTACACAAATTAATTGCGTGAGTCCCCTCTTATGACCCTAATTCTGATTTAGGACCAAGGTTCCCAAACAGCATTAAGTAGTGATAGAGCTAACCAGGACATTTCTTTATGAGTTTGCAACCTGCTTAGTATAATATTTAGTGCTAAGAAATGGGATTGCTCCCACAAATAAAATAGGAAACAACAAAATGTCATTTGTAAATATCGTTAAAAAAATAAAAACAAAAACAAATAACAAAACAAAAAAAACAAAAAATTACAAAAAAAAATAACAATAATACTATAATTAGAAAGATAAAAAAAAAAATATTCTGCACATGCAATTGCAGTATTTTTTTTAAATGAAAGTTTTTATAAGGTCCTGACATTTTAATAATTAATAATATTAAACATAATGAACAAAATGTTGTTGTTAAAATTAAATAGATATTTTAAAATATAAAATAATAAAAAATTATTACATTAGTGTTTAATTTTAAAGTAAAAAATGTAAACACTTCAAAAATTATGTGTAGTAATTATATTATTTTTAAAGGATCTGTTTTCATGGGTGATGTAAATGTTTTCTTTTACATATTAAAGGAGGCAATAAAGTGTGTGTGATATGGACTAACACAATGACACATCAGAAGATATCAGCTGGAAAGTTACTGTTGGGCAAAACTATGTTGAATTGCAAGGAATTTCCAGTTGTTGCCAACATTATTAGAGTTGAGAGGTGATGTTTCCTAGCAGTCTAATTAACAGTAAAAGTAACAATTGTGCATAAGTTATGGCTTGCGTTAATATGACTTTGTCTATAATTACATGTTGGATTAGCCTTGCCACCAATATGGGTATCAATAATTGGTAATCCCGCCCACTGTGTGTTGGCCCCGCCTACAGTTGATTTGGTCCCGCCCCTGAGGCCACTTTAAGGGTTTTTTCTCCAGGGCCACTTTAATTTCCCAATCAGCCCCTGATGGCAGGGCATTGGGCACCATGACCTACCATCCAGGGACCGCTGAGCAGCTGCTAGGGTAAAAAAAAAATCTCTCTGTTAACGCTGCAAATCACTTCCTGCTAGCAGGAAGTGCCGGGCGCTACTGAGGCTATTACCCTGTGCCTGAAGTATCGTGAGAACGTGATTTCAGGCACTGGGTAATAGTCTCTCACTGCGGCGTTAACAGAGAGATTTTATTTTTTTACCGCTGCCTGCTGTTTTAGCGCAGCTGTAAAAAAATAATTGAATAGGCGAATTTTTATCGACCAATTGCCGGCGAAGGCGTCGTATTTTTACCGACGCAAACTTTTTGAAAACTTTGCAGCGCCTGTCACGCTCTCTGTATGTGATGAGGTTGGTGCTGCTTTGTTTCCACAAATGCTGAGACTCCTCCCCCTAATATGCTTGTCCCCCGATTTCAGCCAGGATCCGGCCTTTATGTTAATAAATCAGCGACATGATCTAACACGTGACAGTTTGATATTTGATGTGTCATTTAAATTTTAAATTATGCAGCTTTAAATGTTTTATTAAGAGAAACTAAGGAACAGATCCTCGGTTTTAATTGTACCTCATTTTCTGCCAGTCCCTTACTTTGCGTGGGGCGCTGGACCCATAGATACACCCCTGGAAAAGGGGTCGTGTACATCCCTAGAGTTCTGGGGCTAGATTTACTAAGCTGCGGGAAAGGAAAAGTGGAGGTATTGCCCATAGCAACCAATCAGATTCTAGCTCTCAATTTCCTATTACATACTAGAAAATGACAGCTAGCATCTGATTGGTTGCTATGGGCAACATCTCCACTTTTCCTTTTCCGAAGTTTAATAAATCTAGCCCCTGAACACTTACGTGTCCAGAACCCTACCTTAACTTCTCCATGCGGTACTGACTTAAGACACGTAACATCTACTGCGCGCGTGACAAGAGGACTTAAGCAACAGACTTGTGTAAGTCCTCTTAAGGACTTAGGTCCGGATTCACGGTTACGTAGTTTTAGTCTTACGTATGTTGTTTTAAAATTGAGCTACTACGCATGCGTAGTAACTTATTTACGCTATCTACGTACCATTTTTGTACGTAGATTACGTAAGCGCTGTCTTTAGACGGAAACTACGTAACTCTGAATCCGGACCTTAATTTTAAATCAGGGCCATTGCTTTGAATGTAAATCACATTAGAAACATAATTTAAGAACCTTAAGCTTTAAGGTTAATCTGAATATCCAGATTAATAGGAAAATAAAGAAAGATCAATGAAATATTATATTTAAAAATAACAGCTCACTGAGATATTTTTACATTGACTAATATAGCTTTGTAAATGTCAATGGATGAGTATGTTTGCTAAATGCAATTTGAGTTGTAAACTCGCATCTGCTTGACACTAAGAGGCAAAATCCAGATGACGCCTCCGCTTCATAAATAAATGATGAAGGTGAGATATTGTAATTGGTATAGCTGCAAGTCCGATCTATGCAAACTCCTGAATATTTTATTCTCTAAGCGATGACTATGTGTCAGTCATTTTCAACACTTCGGTAAAGCAATCAATCAAGTTGATAGAGTGCTGAATAATCCATTGAAAAGTTTGCTTGGCTAACAAAGAAATAGTTTCTGTGGAATAAATATCCCTTAATATAATTGTTTAAACTTGGAACATGTTATCCTGTTATAAGAGGAGCACTATAACAATTAATCTTACTACGGCAACAATAACACATTTGTTGGCTGTATCATTGCCTAAATTGTTAAAAAAAAAATGTATTACCTTGTCCCCGCTCCTGGTCCCTCTCACTTTCTCCTCCGCTCTTTCTTTTACACTCTCCTTCGCTCTTTTTCTTATACTCTCCTCCGCTCTTTCTCTTACACTCTCCTCCACTCTTTTTCTTACACTCTCCTCTGCTCTTTCTCTTACTCTCTCCGTCGCTCTTTCCCACCTCCTGCTTACGCCCACTTTCTCCTTTACCACACTCTCACTCCAATCTTTCTCTTACTCTCTCCACCACTCTGCCCACACTCTCTCCTCCGCTCTTTCTCTTACTCTCTCCTCTCCTCCACTCTTGCTCTTACTCTATCCTCTGCTCTTTCTCTTACTCTCTCCTCCTCCTACTCACACCCACACTCTTCTCCGCTCTGCCCACGCTCTCTCCACCACTCTGTCCACGCTCTCTACTTCGTTCTGT
>WWET01001699.1:166904-184361 GCA_011038615.1 Limnodynastes dumerilii | reverse complement strand
CGGTCATGTGACCACCCCCCCCCCCCCCCGCTTTGGAGACCAACAGCTCCTACAGGAGGTTAGAGGAGAGAGGTCAGAGGAGGTGAATGAGTAAAAGGAGGATATGGAGAAAGGTAGAGCAGGAGAATAAGGGCTCTTTTTACTTCCCTTTTCCTTTCCCTGTGAATGAAGCCGCTTATCTTCACTGCGAGCCTGGCAGCAGTATTTACTAATACTTATTTATGTACTTAAGTACATGTGTACTTTGCAAACCCAACCACTTTTCTTAACTTCCTACTTACGGAGTACTGGCACGCTCCATCTTACAGATCTCATTAGGCACAACGGTAAACTCCGTGCGCAATGGGTTTCTGTGCTTAACATCTGAAACGTGCCAGCGCAAATCACAAAAAAAATAAAAATAAAACAAGATACGCACACAGTCTGCTTCTATTTAGGTACGTACTTAAGTGTGAAACCGGTCCAGCGTTCCTAAGGTTGGTGTACAACTCAAGCTCCCTGGTTGCATTGTCAATTTAGTCTTTGCCTTAAGAACTGGCTGCACATCGCTATATCGGACTGAATATCTTGTCCTCTTCAGCTGTACATTTGAATATCTGTTGCAGCTGACGTGAGGCTCGTTTACTATCCACAAGAGATTGCTAACTCTGCTCCGTGCGCTTAGAAAGGCCGCATGCATATTGTCTATGAATAAAAGTTGTCCCACTTTAAGTTTCCATTATAATTTCAATCTCTACATGCTGCTATGGACTTTTAAGTGGTCATAACTTTAATAGGGATCTTATTATCAAGTGGATTAAAAGTGAAGCTCTCTGAGCTGAGTTACATGGTTTTTAATTATCTATCTTCATTCATGTTGGGATATCCCTATCAGACTGGCCAGTCACTATAGATCTCTGTAGGGTTTTGTTTAGTATCAATTTTACACTTTTGTGAGACTTTTTCACTTGTTTATAATAAATTGTCAATGTTATCATGAAGTTTATGATCTTGTAATTTGAGATATATATATATATATAACTATTGGAGCTTAATGAACTCAGGCGTTCATATCTACTCATATTGTTTGATTGGAATTTATATGGAGGAGAGAATGGATAAAGGGTAGAGAAGGGGAATGAGTAAGAGGATGGGAGAGAGAGAGGATAGAAGAAGATGTGTAAGAGGAGGGGATGGAGACAATGTAGAGAAGAGGATAAATAGACGGTAAAGTATGGAAAAGAGTAAAAATAAAGAGTGGAGAGGAACACTAAGAAGAAAGAGTAGAGAGACACTAGAGTAAGGGATGAAGATGGGTTGGAGGATGAAGGAGTGAAGAAACACTAGAGTAAGGGATGAAGATAGGTTGGAGGATGAAGGAGTGAAGATACACTAGAGTAAGGGATGAAGATGGGTTGGAGGATGAAGGAGTGAAGAAACACTAGAGTAAGGGATGAAGATGGGTTGGAGGATGAAGGAGTGGAGAGACACTAGACTAATGGATGAAGATGGGTTGGAGGATGAAGGAGTGGAGAGACACTAGACTAAGGGATGAAGATGGGTTAGAAGCAGGGGCATTTTAAGAAGTGAGGGGGCCCGTGTGCAGAATTTGCTCATGGGCCCCCATCCCCCTTACCTGAGACAGGACTGTCCAGATCCGCGGGCCAAAAAGGGGGCGGGGCTTAACAGTGCTGTAAGCCCCTCTCCTTTTTCGTCCCGCGAATCGGGACAGTCACACCACAGAGGAAGGGGGACTAATTTGGCATCTATTTCTTCCCTCCGGAAGACATTAGAGGGAAAAATAGACCCTGAATGGCCCCCCTTCTCCTACCAACCCAGGGTGCAGGATGCATGCCACAGGGCCCCCTGTTCTGAGGGGCCCGTGTGCACTGTGCACCCTGCACCCATTATAGATACGCCTAGGGTTTAGAGTAAGGAATAAAGATGAGTTAGAGGATAAGGAAGAGGATGAAGGAGTGGAGAGACACTAGAGTAAGGGATGAAAATGGGTTAGTGGATTAAGGAGTGGATGAAGGAGTGGAGAGACACTAGAGTAAGGGATGGAGAAAGAGTAGAAGATGGATAGAGTAAGAAAAGGAAATTGACAAAGGATAAAGAGTAAGAAAAAAGGAAGATGTTTGTTTAGCAAGAAGAAAATACTGACTGTATTTGCCCCTTAGGAAGCTTACATTTTGCACTGATATCAAACACCCTTCCAGCTCTAATTCTGTCGCAATATTATATACTCCCTACACCCCGAAGTGCAGCATGGGTTTGCAAATGTGCACATTTGCTCTCTTTCTTTGCTTTCCTCCTCGTTCAACAAAAAACCCAAGTCCAAAGTTACAGTTTTTTATTTTTGGACATAAAAGGGGTAGTCAATTAAGTAACAGGTCACAGAACCACTAAGGAGAAGTAACCTAAAACTTAGAGCAACACATAGGAACGTCTTCCTGTTACGTGCTCTGCGGTTACCACAATAGATGGGAATCAGTGCACTTCATGTTGATGGCTATGCAGAGAATTCAACAACTGATTCGTTGACCTGAAAAACATTTTTGCGCATTATTACAGAATAAGTAACTCTAATATATTCCTACAATGAATCTCAATATGCTGGTTTACTGCACATATTGCGCTGGATCCAAACTGAAGTAAGTGCGTGAACTTAGTTACTCCTGGGCTAAACCATGGTGATTGCAGGGGAGTCATATTTCATCTGTTGCAAACAATATTAGAGTTGAGAGGTGATGTTTCCTATCCCAAGTCTAAATAACAGTGTGATAGTAAAGCTGGTCAGTATCTTCGTGCAGTAAGCAATTCAAAGATATATCCCTGCATGCAAAGAATACAATTACCTTGACTCTCCCTGCATGCAACATGGTTTAGCCCAGGAGTAACTAAGTTCAAGCGCTTAATTCAATCTGGATCCAGCCCATTCTTCTTATGGACCAATGGCTAATACACCTAGTGGCCATTATGAGAATTGCTGTGTCTGTGAAATGTTTAGTAGTGCGATTTTAAATAGACAAGTAGATAAGTTCTGGACCATCTTTGAATGTATCCTTTATAAAATAAGTATGTCATGAACTAGAAAGGCTGTTGAAAATTAAATAAGTGACTGAAATATATGCAACAAAAGGATACAATTACTGTTGCAAAATCCAAACAGAGAGTCATGAATTAAAACATTAAAGAGCAATTGAATTGCAGTGACCGGCATTAAAGTAAAGATAAAGCAGATGTTATAAGTGGTGATGGCAATTTTCATTATAATGGATTATTTTATCGTTTCTAATTTTCCCCACAGTCTAACAAACACAAGCCCCATTCCTCTAACATGCAATGCCTCTGATGTGCAAAGAAACTGCTATCAGCTCAATCAATTATATGCATATTACACAGAACGTATTTAAAAAATAATAAAAAATTGGATGAAACAGTATTTTCAATATCTTTGGTTACGCAACTAACAAAAATTCTACATAATATAATACCTCCCTGCTATCATTATTTATGGACACCTATGTGAGTCAGGCTTATGGAAAGTGAGCCAGTAATTTCTCTCTGTCTCCCATCAATTTTAGGAATTTTTCCTGGAAATCCTTGGGTTTGTTCCGTTATGTTCTATAATTTAGATATTTTCAGGACCTATGATTTCTGCTATTTGAAAGATGACCCTTGATGTAAGCTCCAGTCATCCTTGCTGTACAGTGTAAATTGCTTTCAACCTCCCTAAAGGAAGCAATACTGCTCTAAAGCAATACAGAGTCAGGAATGTTACTTCTTCTAAAAGTCTCCCTTTACTGTTATGCAGTACTCAACACTGGCAGGGGAGGAATGAGAAGTCAAAGTGACTCTGGAAAGGGCCACGTGTGGGTGGTATCGACTATAGGGCTAATAAAAGCAGGACTAGCACAGAATCAGAAACCTTAATAAGACAATATATGATGTGGGTGAAGTTATGTATTTCCAAAAGAAGGAGATAGAGGATGTACCCCACACTCCAAAAATAGTATAGCGATATATAAAACAAATAGAATAAAATAAAATCAAAATAGATTTTTTAACCTTATGAAATAAACATACATAAAAGACAAAACGAATTCTGAACAACAGTAAACAAAGTGATTTTCACTTCTTTTAATGAATAATGTAAAATTGGTAAAATCTAATACAATATCTTTTGACTGGTATTTCTCGGTAAAATAAAGATATTTATAGTGACCTCCATACAATGCAGGTAGTATTCTAAGGACCACAATTCAATACAGAGAGCATCTTAGAGATCAATGCACAGTACGAAGAGCATCCTAGTGACCATAAAGCTGCCACAAAGCCTGCACGAGAAAGGGGAGTAACAGGGGGCTGCACTCCCCTCACTCTCTCAGACGGACAGACCCCCGCACCTATGGAAAGCATGCAGGGGTCTGGATCCTATCCATAGAGAGCATCCTACTGACCTCCACCTAATACAGAGAGCATATTAGTGACCACCACTCATTGCTGTGAACATCCTAGTTCTCTTCATACAAAAGAGGGGCTGCTTTATTTAGTTCAGGGTTTCTCCGAGTTTATTATTTTTATAATCTATTGCTCTCTTTTATTTCTGTTTTACATTAGTTACTCCTGGGCTAAACCATGTTGATTGCAGGGGAGTAACATTTCATCTGTTGCAAACAGTATTAGTTTGATGTTTCCTATCCCAAGTCTAAATAACAGTGTGATAGTAAAGCTGGTCAGTATCTGTGTGCAGTAAGCAATTCAAAGATATATCCCTGCATGCAAAGAATGCAATTACTTTGACTCCCCCTGCAATCAACATGGTTTAGCCCAGGAGTGACTAATGTAAAACAGAAATAAAATATCCCTAATTTATAAAAAATAGATTTATGTTTTGATCTTCTGCTTTAACACAGACCTTTCGACTGTGTGCGTTATATAATGGGCCTGATTCAATTAGAATAGCGGCCCACGAGAGGCGGGAAAATGTTCACGCTGCTCTATGAGGTGCGTATAAAAATAGAAAAAAATATTTGCACAAACAGCATCGCACCGCAAAATACGCGGGTGCCATGCTAACTGAATTAGGCCCAATGGGCTGGATCCAGACCTAGTTAAGTGCTTGAACTTAGTTACTCCTGGGCTAAACCATGTTGACTGCAGGGGAGTCATATTTCATCTGTTGCAAACAGTATTAGAGTTGAGAGGTGATGTTTCCTATCCCAAGTCTAAATAACAGTGTGATAGTAAAGCTGGTCAGTATCTGTGT
The DNA here is from genome assembly GCA_011038615.1 of Limnodynastes dumerilii. Lineage (NCBI taxonomy): Eukaryota > Metazoa > Chordata > Amphibia > Anura > Limnodynastidae > Limnodynastes > Limnodynastes dumerilii. The sequence goes on along the minus strand of WWET01001699.1, from coordinate 179,110 downwards.
GCAGTAAGCAATTCAAAGATATATCCCTGCATGCAAAGAATACAATTAACTTAACTCCCCCTGCAATCAACATGGTTTAGCCCAGGAGTAACAAAGTTCAAGCACTTACTTAAGTCTGGGTCCAGCCCAATGAGTCTGTCCATACTTTCAGCACAGAGCCATGACTTATGAAATGTTATTTATTTATTTAGTAAAAGCCTTTTAATGCTCCCGATGTATCGGCTGAAATGAAAGGACTCACCATTGTTATTCAGAGCAGCTTTGGCTGTCAGGACGCTTTATGGTGGATGAGAAGTCATGCGTGCATTCATCTGCACTATCTGCTGCCTTGTGAAAGTTTTCTGACATTTAATCAGATCTTGCAGAATACTTGAGTTTCAAATAGAGACATTGAATTATTTACTGGCAGATAACAATCAGATGCTCTTTGGAACTCTCTGCCTTTACCATAAATATTGTCTGGAACGGAGCCAATAAATAGCATGCACTGGGGTAGATCTGATAAATCCATTGCTAAATACATCCTGGTATTTCCATAGAAGTGATAGGAATTATATGCTTACATTTATCATATGGGAGTGGGCTGGATGCTAGGCTTGAAGTCATTCATTGTGAAGATTTATTGTGTTTACCAAACGTAGGAGCGAGTGAATAAAACGTGTATAGATGTGTGTGTAAGTATATTATATTGTGGAGTATTGGTGTAGGTCGCCGCCTGGAATGGGCCTTTTTCGAAAGGGCTGTTTTCTACTAGCCCACAGCGCAATGCCTGGGAAATCGATTGCTTCTGACTCGCTGAGGAGAAGCAATTGATGATTCCCAGGATGAAGACGCAGCAGCGAATGGTAAGTATCCCTTCTTCTAATTATTACCTAACCCTCCCTTTACATTATTCTAACCCTAACCCAATAGTTGCCGACTCTCCCGGAATGTCCGGGAGACTCCCGAAGCTCTTGGGCAGTTCTCCCGGCATCCAGGGAGAGCCGACAAATCTCCCGCAAAGGACTTGAGGCCCGTGGTTTCATGGAAAGCAAGGCCTCAAGTCCTGCTTCCCTGCCTGGCAACACTAGTTTACTAGTGTTGCTAGGGACAGGGAGGGACTTGATGATGCATATTGCATCATCTAGCCCCACCCCCATCCCTATGAAACCATGAAAGGGGTAACTGAGAGATAAGGGGTGGAGCTTAATGATGCTATTTGCATAAATTACACTTTTAAGCCCCGCCCCCTGCATGCATCTATGGCTTCCCTCTGGGATCTCTCGGAGGGAAGCTTTTAAAAGTCGGCAACCCTGACTAACCCTCATCTCCTCGCAGCCCATCAATTCTAGGGAAATATAACAACACTTACAATGAGAATGAGTTCCCAAGTTGAAACTGTGAAATATATTAAAAACCCCAAATACTCTCTTCTCAACTGAAATAATTTTCAATAATTTCAATTGAAATTCCATTGCCGTGCACACAAGTGAAATCTTCCATGTCCCAAGGCAAGTAATGAGACTAAAAGCTCTTTCTGATCTAAAAAGGGGCTAATGTCATCATCACTCAGCTGAATTACCAGCTCTGAATTCACTGGCACCCGGTCACATGCTAGAGTCTTGTTTGATCATGTTCTGTGTAGTTTAATGCCCTTTAATTGTTGTTGTACAGATGGTAAATGTGATCAGTCTTGGATAATAAAAGCTTTGAATTGAATATAATTATTTGGACAATACATTAGCAGATTCAAACACTCAAAAACATCAGTTGTCAATTAAAAAAAACAAAAAACAAAAAAAAAAACCTTGCGTGTGCAGAGAGCAAAGTGGAAGTATTATAGAAAGAAACAACTCAGTTTTAAATATTTTTGATCTTTTCCTAGCAAACGAGTTGCGAGTCCCGGCTGCGATGTTTCTCATTGCGAAATAGGGACAGCCGAAAGTTGCAGAATTTTTTTTTTTTATAAATGAGTGAGTATGCGATTCGCATACTCATCCAGTCATTTTCAGGAAAGTCGCCTACGACCCGACCACCGGAGAGCGACTTCGGGGACTTAGGGTTAGGCTGTGGGTTGGGGGGACTTAGGGTTAGAATTAGGGAAAGGGTAGGTATTTTTTACTTACCTAATGGAGCACCGTGTTTCCATAACAATTGCACTTGTGATCTCTGCCATGTTCTTTTGAATGTGAGCCAGGAATACCATAAGATTTACAGAACTCAGTGCTGAGTCCCAGGGGGAGCGCTATCCCCTCTTCCCACCCATCACCATTTTATTTAGTGGTTAATTGTAAGTTTTAAGGTAGCGCCTATATGTCTGAACTCCAGTCTTCCATGCGCTCGCACTAATGCGCCCATACAACGTGGATCCCATCCATACTTGCAAACTCTCCTGAATATCCAGAAGACTCATAAAATTCAGCCTCAACTCCCAAGAAAACAGGTGGCAGGGGTGATGACACCATTTTATGTTTCTATATCTTCTAATGGACCATATCTTGGATCAATTTAGTCCACAATCAATTAACCTACCAGCATGTTTTTGGCATGTGGGAGAAAACCCATGGCGACATGGGGAGAACATACAAACTCCACGCAGATAAGGCCCAGTCCAGGCATTGAACTCATGACCTCAGCACTATGAGGCACTAGTGCTCCTCACTGAGCCACCATGCTGTCCAGTAACTCATCAATGCAATAAAGTGTAATAAACATGTCAATTCCTGGCTAGTGATTTATCAGTATAAATGGTGTTCTAAAGAGGTCAGAGCACCAAGAGATGTTCAGCAGCAAACTTACAACACTTGTTCATGCAGACAATGCACAATGGGGCTGATCCAGAGCTATGCCGGCTGCCGTATTTACGGCGGGCGGCAGCGTAAGAACGGCTGAAAAGCCGTTCTGCGCATGTGCTGGCCAGATGTTGGCCGGCGTAACAATGGCAACGCCTGATCTAGGATCGGGCGTCCGTAGTATCAGCGTAGTAACGGCTGAGAGGGTGTTCCTCGCCTTTACTATGCAAAGGTTAGTGTAGGTAGGCGGGGGGAAGTAGTGTAATGAGGGCGGGAGGGAGGGGTTTTAGTAAATACGCTCCGGTCCCAGCGTATTTACCCTCAATTACGCCAGCTGAAGTTAGGGTAGCCTTCAGCCGGCGTAAGCGAGGGTAAATACGCTGGGATATGGGGGAGTGCATGCCGATATGCTGTGCTTTAGTACACACAGCGCATCGGCTTGGTCTGGATCACGCCTAATATCACAAATGATACATGTACCTAATAAACACACATGACAGAGCAATTCACACACTGTCATATAAAAGCGATATATACAGTTCACTTCCTAAAGTGACCAAATAAACAAGACCAAATACCTTGATGAAATGCACAACCCAATTTATTTATATATATATATATATACAAAGAGCCAGATCCAGACCTAAATGCAGTTTAAGTATGATCTTGTAGCGTATTTCCACGATCGTAAGTACTATGCACTCCCCCCGGGCACTCCCCCTCAGTCACACGTAATTTACTTGATTTATGAGTACCAAACCCTACCTTAACTTTTCAAGGCGTAACTACGGTCGTACGTAATGGACTGTCGCATGTAACGGCCTAACCCGGCCCATACTGTACTATTTAAATGCCTCCCTCCGCCTACAAAGCGTATTTCCGGCTGTTGTAAGGATGACCTGCCCCCTCGTACGTATTTACGTGGAAGGTACGTACAATCAGAGTTACATTGCCTAACATCTGCCGCGCGCATGCACAGTACATACAAAAACTCAAAGTTATGCAAGTGGCAAGAGTAAATACGCTTCCGTACTGAACTCTGGATCTGGCCCAAAATGTTTCCAAATAGAAGATGGAGTGGGTAGCATAAAGATATGTACTACAGTTGTAGTCTATCAGCAGAGATAGACACGGAGGGGCACAGAAATCCCATCGGCACACAGGAGCGATGGGGGAGTGTCCTGTCTTCTTGTGTGCAGAATTTAGGGAAGCATATTCTGTGCATTAGCCTCCGCAGGGGAGGAACTACCATTGGTGCAAAAGGTGGCCCATGCTGATACAAGGGCCCACAGCAGTCATCACCGCACCACCAAAGCTCCCCATGGGCTACCTAAGATATCATCAGGACCAAAGCATATTTTTTGCACCTCTGCCCACAACTCGCTAGTAGCGCCTCTCAGCCTCCATTGTGTATGGAATCACCACTTAAATTCAGCTGTGATAAGAATAAGATTTTATAATCTCCTCTATTTCTCTTACTGGTGCAAACCTTACTCATGACTTTATTGCGTTGTTGTATTCTACTGAATGACTTGTTATTTGGCCATTTTGCGAACTTAAGGAAAATTGTGTACTGGATAAGTTTGAAGGGGTTTAAAACCCTGGAGCTGGATTTTTAATAACACTGAATGAGTGGAAAAGGCAGGAGGGAAAGGGAAGCCGGCCTGGAGGACTGGAGGGAGGTTTATAAGGAAGCTGGGAAGGAGGAGCTGCCTCTTTGGTAATTCAGGTTTCACCACCTACCCACACTTGTATGTGTTGTGGTATTAATGTTCCTAAATGGTGGAAAGCAGATGCAACAGGCTCATGGTAATGGAGAGTGAAGCTTTTTATTTGGGGTAATTTGTACTCTGCTTAAAGTATGATAAGTGTATAAGGTAGCTGGTTTTCAGAAAGGCTCTGGTTCACTTGCGTGGGTGGACTGCACCAGTTGGGAGTGGTGGAAAGGAGGGGGGACAGGCTGGTTTTAAGGAAGGCACAGACTTGCCCAGTGGGTGGAGCTGTTGGTAGAGTTGGTGTTTTTGTTGGTGAAATTTCTTGGTGTTAATAGATTTATGGGCGCTTTGCCTTTGCTTTCTTTGTCACCAGTTGGTTAATAAATAAATTAAATGAAATAATATTTGAGGATTAATAAAATGTATTACCATTAATTGACGCATACAAAGTTGTCTGTTTGTGTTGACCTTGCGCAGTGTGTACCTTACATTCAGTAAGGTGGTTTGAGGAATGCATATATTTATTAAATATATTAAGTTCTTTAGGAGAGTCTTCGAGGTAAAATGAATACATTGGTGTCATCGGAATACATCTACGTTAGCCTGTAACATTGTGCAATCAACAAAACTAAAGACACCTGAAATGCTGTGTGCACTCTCTCTGGGCCTGATCCAGAACTATGCACTAGCCCCGACTGTATTTACACTCAGCGTAAAAACAATGCACTCTCCTGGACATTCCCCAGGGTTCGGCCGTAAATACACTGCCCTACGCTCACAGAACCCTACCTTAACTTTTCCTTTTCGAAAGTACGTCCCGTCGTAATTACGCGATGTTCGTAACTGCCTAAGAAACACCCATACTGTACAATTTTAAAGTCATCCCCCCTCCTACATTTCGAAACAGCATCGTACTTATGGCTTTCGTAATATAGGCACGCCCAAGTTACGACAGGAAGTAGTCACTGGGCGCATACGCAGATCGTAAATACGATGAGTATAAATACACCCGCGAGTGTAGTTCTGGATCAGGCCCTATGTAAAGAAATGTTATTAAGCCTCTGGCACACGCTGGTACGCTTTATTGTCCTGTGCCATCTGTGTGCCTTCCTGCTGCACATAAAGTTTATCTGGGAATGGCACGTCTCCGTCTCCTGCATTCTGATTAACACGCCTCCCTTCTCTCCCTTTCGGATTGTTTCTCTGTTTGATCTGAGCATTAAAGACGTTTTCAGAGAAAAGCCTATTTGTTCTGCCTGATTTATGTGCTAACAATGTGTTATCGGTTTGTATTTAGCACAGACAAGAGGGGAGTGAAATTAGGATGAGATATTTTTAGATTTTTGGATTAAATACAAGTCGAAGAAACATGAAAAAGATTTTTGTCATAGAGAAGAAGCTCATTCCACCTGACAGAGAAGCAGCACAGCTCTAAAGTACTGAACAATGCTGCGATTGGCTTACTGAATTCTGAAAATGTTATAGATTGGTAAGTAAAATGTACTGGGGAACATCAGCTGCATTATCCCTGGATTCTAAGAAAAATAGTAAAAAAAATTAGTATTATTGGGTTAGATCCAGAAGAAAAGGGGTGTGTTTTTCACTCTTTATAATGGATCTGAAATGAAAGAAATGTGGGCGTTTTTCACTGGTGTGGGTCCCCAGAATTGAACGGCCCTATTTTCATAGGGCCGTTTCCTCCCAGCCAGTTTCTAACTGACTGGGATTTCGGTTGCATATGCCTCGATGAGGCATATGCATGGAGCACCGAACTTTCAGTGCTTCGAAAGGTGAGGCAAAAAACTACACCATCCTTTCCCCCAATTTAACCCTAACATTCCGTTCCATTACCCTGACCCTAACCATCCCTCCTTCCCCGCAGCCTGACCCTAAGCCTCCCTCCCCTGCAGCCTGACCCTAACCCTCCCTCCCCTGCAACCTGATGCTAACCCTTCCCTCCTCTGCAGCCTGACCCTAACACTCCCTCCCCAGCAGCCTGACCCTAACACTCCCTTCCCCACAGCCTGACCCTAACCCTGGAGAGGTTACTCAACTTTCCCGTGGTCCAGGTCGTACAGTAGCGGCGGCGGCGTTTTCAAATCGGAATGGGTGAGTATGCCGATTGGTATACTCACCCATTCTGAATTTTTTTTTCTAAACTAAAGGGGTATTTGAAATAGGGACATTTGAAAAGGAACTGCAACCGGTTTTTAATTTCCAGTATAGAGTGTAAACATTGTGGCAGGGTCCTGAGTATGGGAGTCTTGTATGTGCGAGTCTTGTATGTGGTCTCCCTTCGTAGGCACCGAACTCCACTGCCACTGATGACAGCGTTCCGTTCGTAGCAGCAGCAGAATTTTGGATCCGGCCCTTTGTGAGCAGTGCCCTTCCAATATGGATCTGGATTTTCAGGATCCAAAGTTCCGTACTGGAAATCTCACCAATGGGAGGGATGTACGTATGTAAATAGTACAGCTAGGGTGTGCTAAGCGCCATCTCTATTAAACAGACTTTTCCATCGTCTCCATTTAAAGTGAGTACTGTGTGAAATTTTTAAGGTAGGTGACAGGTAGTGATTGGAAGGTAAGAGAGTTCTATGGTCAAGAAAACTATTTCGAGATCAGTAGAGCTACATGAGGCTACGTGCTGTAGATTGTAACTTGGAGCAACCAGCATGGTGAAAGTGCTCAGTGGTCTGCATGATCCAGTCACAACAGTCGCAGAACTCAGGGGTAACTACCTAAGTATGGAGGTAAAACATGTAAACCATATAAAGGTAAGTTTGAAAGTGCAGAAGTTAATAGGGAAGAAGAAAGCTTAGGGGACAGATTTACTAAACTGTGGGTTTGGAAAAGTGGAGATGTTGCCCATAGCAACCGATCAGATTTTAGCTGACGTTCTCTAGTATGTAAAAAGAAAGTAAGAGATAGAATCTGATTGTTTGCTATTGGCAACATCTCCACTTTTCCAAACTTGCAGCTTAGTAAATCTGGCTCTAGGAGTTTGAGAAGCTTGTTAGAAGTTTTATGAAGCACTTGAAGGTTCAGAGGCTGGAAGAAGGTGGATGGAGCCCAGAAGAAGTCCTGTGGCTGGTAGTGGAAGCCTTAATTTGTGCGTAGATCATGTAATGAGCAGAGGGGTCAAGTTGGGAGATATCTTGAGACAAGTTATGTGGATGCAGTCTTGCTGAAGGATTTGTAGGTTACTGCACTCATATTTTGCACTTTAAAAGCATAGAACTCTAATATGTCGTAAGAAGTTCTGTAGAAGGGGCCAGACCCTCACATCTGCATGCTGAAACCCTACCACACAGGAGGGGTTAGGCATGCTAATGAAGGGCCGGGGGTGGGGAGATTCAGTCCCACACAATTAAGATAGGGTTCTATATAACAAATTGGCCGCGCTACGGAGATCCAAAGTAACTTAAGTTATTTTGGATCTAGTGGAATATTCTCCCATCTGAGGTGGTTGATGCCAGTACAGTAGAACAATTTAAACATGCTTGGGTTAAATATAAGGGTATCCTAAATTGTAACCCCAATTGAGGGTAAATAGGGTCTAGGGTCAGTATAGTTTTCAATAAACAAATGGGCAGACTAGATGGGCCATGTGGCTCTTATCTGCCGTCACTTTCTATGTTTCTATGTTTATAAATAGTATTTTTATACTCTGAACCGTTTATTAACTTATTTAAGTTACTTTGGATCTCCCCAGCGCGGCCAATTTGTTATATAGTTTTCCAATTTTTGGGCATTGCACATGCCTTTGGGCATGCGCTTACAGGTAACTCCAATTTAATTTAATTTTATTAATTTAATTTACAACTGATTATTTATATTCTCATTTCTTGATTATCTATTTTTATTGTCATTTCATCACTTATTTCGTTATATTTATATATATTATTTATATATATTTTTTATTTACCTATTTTTTATTTATTTTTTGGAGTCATTTTCCAATTTGGGTGTGGCGCAGTATCCATATATATTCCTAAGATAGGGTTCTGAACACTTAAGAGTCCAGAACTCCGTAAGAAGGAGGGGGATGATAGAGGCGTGCACCATGACACAGCTCCGTGCGTATGTAAGTCTGCTGAGACTGCACTGTCCATCTTTCTGCTGCTTTTAACACTGTCGATCACTCTCTTCTCATACAAATGTTATAATCCCTGGGTATTCAGGACACAGCTCTTTCCTGGTTCACATCCTGCTTATGCAATTGCTATTTCAATTGGATCCACCTCCCATGCTCTTCCTCTATCTGTTGGAGTACCACAAGACTCAGTATTGGGTCCATTACTCTTATCTATCTACCACTTCTCTTGGACAGCTAATTTAGTCATTTAGATTTTAGTATCATCTCTAGGCAGATGATACACAAATCTACCTATTCACTCTTAGGGCCGGATCCTGAACTACGTCCGTCTTCCATAGACGGACGTAATTCACTGAACAATAGCTACTGCGCATGCGTAGTAGCTATTGTACGTAGTCTGCGTATCGTTTCGATACGTAGATTGCGTATATGCGGTCTTTTATCGTACTCAAAAAGGCTGCACTTGCATACTGACCCAGAGCCACAGGGCTTCCGTGCGCTGCTTCGAATATGGCATTTTCGAATAGACGCAGCTGACAGCTAATTCATCGGCTGTGTCTATTTTAAAAAAATCATCAATGCAGAATTCTCACCACTGACCCGTCGCCGCTCCCAGTCTGTCTGTCACTTTCCAGTCATGTTATCATTATTGTTAAAATTGTAAAGCGCTATGTAATATAATGGTGCTATATAAAAACCTGTTAATAAATAAATAAAAATGCTACAATTTAATACCAACATGTTTATTTGTTTGTTTATGTTTTACCAGCTGCAGTTATCAGAGCTTTTTTTTTTTCAAAATAAGGTGAAAATTTACATCTGGGCAAAACCACGTTGAATTGCAGCTCAATCAGCTGAAAACATGGCTGATCACATTTACCATAATGGTTACATACACATTTTATCAGGAATGAGTAATTCAAGCATTGCCTGATTTCAATGATAACATTTCTGATTCCACTTAATATACATTGTTATTTTACATTTTATTGCATTAAAGATAAACAAACCACATGGATTTATTCAGCTTTTTTTGGTATAATAAAACCCATCACCTTTATTAGTTCCCTTAATATGCTTTCATTTTTTTAGAGCTTACCACCTAGATCTATTACTTCTAGTAAGGAACGGATCCTGACATATGGTAAGGGCGCGTTTTCTGATCATTAGGATAGTAGAAAATGCTACTTTTTGTACTGCAGCACTTCCATTTGTGCCACAGTGCCTGAATGTACCAGGATGGAATGGGAGTGGTTCATTCTTGCCTGCATGGGAGTGTGGAAGCAGCAGGGATCTGCCATTGGATCTCTGCTGCCTCATTAGGCCTCTGCCCCCTTGTGATGTCATCTGTGTATTCACATATAGGAGAGCATGGCAAACTTGCATTAATAGCAGGTGGTGTTCAGGAAAGTCCTTCCCTGCACATTGGGCTGCTAATGTTCACATCACCAGCAGCAAGTATCGGCGAAAAGATACCTGCCGCTGGAGAGCTATGGTGAGAGTCGGCAGCCCCATCTCTCTCTCAGCCTGGGACAAAAGTCTGAACTACCTCGATGGTGGCCGTGTGCCTCGTAGCGCCCAAGAACAGAAGTCTGGAACTGCTCCATTGTTCTCAAGCCCATGTGGGTCAGAATATGTTCAAAATGGCGCATTCGCAGCCGCAATCTAACTAAACAGTGCCCGTCTGGGCCCAGCCTAGTAACACTTAGAGCTAGAGTTACTGAGCTGTGGGTTTGGAAAAGTGGAGATGTTGCCCAGGGCAACCAATCAGATTCAAGCTCTCACTTTCCTATTACATACTAGAGAATGTCAGCTAGAATCTGGTTGCCATGGGCAACATCTCCACTTTTCCAAAACCAGCAGCTTAGTAAATCAGGCCCTTAAAGTTTGCAATACATTTTGACACATTTCACAAACTCCAAATATCCCACTATTATGGATAATCATGAGAAGAAATAGGGCTCTGATTAATTGCTATTTATCTTAGTAACACATAACATACTATCACACGTTCCAACAGAAAGAATACAAGCCCCATTCCATTTGAAAGCTACGTGTCAGAAGATTTGACATGTTCATAATTCACATCTTATTCCTATGCGATCTGAATGCTGACTGTGAGCAATTACAATGACAAATTTCATCCATTAAGGCCAGATACCACTTTCCTTGTTAAACTCATCTCTCTAGCCACTCATATCTTTGCAGGGAAAGGCGACGACCTGAGAGAGGTTGAAGTTTTGTAGGAATCTGGGGGAACATTTTCTCTGACGCATTTTCTTATGATTTTTGTGTGAATTTCTGTTACAGAATGGATATTTTGTATTGCAAAGATAAAATAAATCAATAATAATTTTATTCAAAAACAAGGAGCACATACAAGAGAATTCACCTACAGAAGGTCGTTCAGCTGTGCCTCTAAGAATATATTTGTAAATATAACGAAATGCATTATATTGGACTGGCTCCTAACAGCTGGTTACACACTAGAGCAATTATCGCCCACAGCAGGAAGTGACTTGATAAACAGGATGATATTCCACTAGGGAAAGGTGCCGATATCGGAGCCACTCACCTCTCCTGCTGTCAGCGATAGTCTAGGCTGAAGAGCTGCTGAGATTGACAAGAGAGGCATGACAGCCTGTGCTAACCAATCAGAATGTAATCTAATTAGAGATCAGCGGTTTAAAAATTGCTTTAAAACCGACAGATCTGAATTTTGGGGTTCTGAGTTGAATTGAAATGGGACTCGGTTTGTCCCACCAAATTCTGATTTCAAATCGAGACAAACATAATTTTTCTGGAAATGATGCTCTTGTGATTTTACATACTGTATAAGGCACTTGCTTGTGATATGGCAGCCATTTTAGATAGGAAAGTTGAGGAAAACTGCAGACTCATCTTCCTCTCCCAACGCACTGCCTCCACCTCCCCTCTCTGTCTAGCTCTACACTAGCTTCCTGTCCCTTTCAGAATTCTCTTTAAGCTCCTCACTACAATTTACAAGACTCTCTCCTCCTTCACCGCACCCTACCTTTCCTCCCTTATCTCCATCCACACTCCCTCCCATTCCTTCCACTCTGCTGGTGACCATCGCCTCAACCTTATAACTATCTCTCACTGCCGTATCCAAGACTACTCTCGGGCCGCCCCTCTCCATTGAAACAGTCTGCCATATCCTATCAGGCAATCCAGCACCCTCCAATCTTCACGCGCTCCCTCAAAACCCACTTCTTCGGGTCAGCCTACCCTTTCTCCACCTAAGCTTACCTGCCTTCCCCATCTTTATCACTATAGAAACATAGAAACATAGAAAGTGACGGCAAATAAGAGCCACATGGCCCATCTAGTCTGCCCATTTGTTTATTGAAAACTATACTGACCCTAGACCCTATTTACCCTCAATTTGGTTTACAATTTAGGATACCCTTATATTTATCCCAAGCATGTTTAAATTGTTCTACTGTATTGGCCTCAACCACCTCAGATGGGAGAATAGTCCATTTATCTATCACCCTTTCAGTGAAGTAATTTTTCCGCACATTTCCTTTGAATCTACCACCCTCCAGTTTGTATCCATGCCCTCGTGTTCTATTACACCTCTTCCTTTATATAATGTCCC
>WWET01001699.1:121794-145200 GCA_011038615.1 Limnodynastes dumerilii | reverse complement strand
GTTGCGTAAGTTTGAACTAACCTTCGCCTCTGTGCTATTTTTCGCAGTTTAGCGGGTAATTACATACTGATCTACGGGGGTACTTTTTGGGGTACTCTGTATCCACAACATATATATATTTTAATTAATTTATAAATCACATTTTATTTAATAGATTATTATTGTATGACTTTTATGATTTTTTTTAATGTCAATTAGCAGAGAATACTTACATGGGACCAGATCCAGACCCCTGCATGCTTTACATACATGAGAGGATCTGAAATTACGCAAGGTAGAGGGGAGTACATGCCCCCGTCAATCCCCTCTATCGGTAGTAGTTTACGTGTCCAGAACCCTACCTTAACTTTTATGCAATGATCTGCGTCTGTATGTGTGAGTGTTCTTCCCCGCCTTGGACCCTTCATTTGCATGCCTATCACCGCCACACGGCATGTGTAATTAAAGGGTTGACCCTTTCATCGTACCTTCAAATGGGTGTGGGTCCCTGCTTCGAACGGTGATGTTTTGATAGGGCCGTTCTCCCAGCCAGTCCCGAACGATGAGGCATAGCAATTAATCCCCAGAACTCCACACATGGTGCTCCGATAGGTAAGTGAAAAAAAGTAGCCCCTCCCCTCCCATTACCCTAACCCTAACCCCCCCTTACCTGCAGCCTGACACTAATCCTCCTTTCCCTATAGCCTGACCCTAACCTTCCCTTCTCCCTAGCCTGACCATACCCCTCCCTTCTCTATAGCCTAACCCTAACCCTCCCTTCCTAAGAGCTTAACCCTAACCCCCTCTAACACTAAAAGTCAAAGCTGTCATCTTTGGCAGGTCGATCGGCACACACAGCCATTCATAAAAAAAATATAAAACAGCTTCCATTTGCAATAGAGACAGACGAAAAGGAAATTTCAGCTTTCTTTATTTCTAAAAGCAGCCGTTCGGACCGGGGACTTGCAATGCTTCAAACGTACGGAACTGAGTAGATCATCTGGAATGCGCATGCGCCAATGTTATTCGTCAGATGACTTACGCAAATGACGTAGGTAAGTCCCCTTACTTTATTAGTTCTGAATCTGCTCCATGATGTATAATTAACATTTTCATTTTACCTATCAATGACATTGCATCTGGGGAAGTGAACAAGCTGTGCTTGATTTATCTGGCTGTATGCACAAGATCACACTTACATACTGATCCCATGTCCACATATAGATATCTCGGAAACCATTTAAGTGTTATTCCAAATCTAGGATGTGTTATTTTTTGCGTTTCAGTCTGGATCAGCTCCTCATCACTGCAGTGAGTTAAAACCCTGTTCACTTCTATGTGCTTGTCATCATTTTTTTTTCTCTACCGTCCTCTCACCAGCTCTTGCTATTTATTGCTATCACTTCTTGCTGTTTCCCATTGCTGACCTCAGATGTGTGCAAGCGTCCAACAGCACTGCCTGTTACTACACTACACCAAATGAGAAAATCAATACAGCAATACCATCTATAGAATGAGGATCAGAAAAAGTGTATGGTCTGAATTTTTTTTCCATTGTCTTCATTAACATAAACCAACCCTCAAATCACTATTCACTATTAATTTGACAACTGTAGGTTAGCAATAATTATAATCTTGCCTTGTTTAGGGATAATGGCAGTGGTTTGCCATTCCGATGTCCTAAATGCCAACTTTTAACATGCCGGAACTAAAATGGCGACAGCGTTACCTGATCTGCATGTTTCTATCAGACACCACGATACCTGTCTGAAAGAATATTGTACTGTCGACGTGTACTTTGTTCGGAATACAATAATCCTTGGCCGGATCTAGACTTAATAACGTTAGGGGACTTACACAATGCACTTGCATAAGTCAGCACTCACGTTATTAGTGCGCATGCGCCTGCCAGATGGTACACATCGGATCTCCTTGCGTACAGAACTCTGTTCGGTATGGGAGGAGATCTGTATGTCTGAGTGGGCCATGCATTACGTGTGCCTAAATCCTGCAATGGGGGGCGGTTATAGGCATGTAGAATAGCTGCAGGGGATGGCGTGCAGGAGTTCCGTGCGGACAGACACAAATCCGCGTGGAACACTTAAGGGTGGTTTATGGACATGTCAGTGTCCAGAAGTGTGCACGAGAAAGGGGAGTGACAGGTCTGCAGACTGCCAAACCTCCGTATGTATCTATCGCCTGCAGCGGTCTGAATACGACCCCCTGACTCTAACCCTAACTCCTAACCCTGTACCGGATTCATACTTACCCTTTAATTCCGTACAGTAGCCTCTGCTGCGAAGGCTGTTGTATGGAATTTGTGATTTACAAGCCCGCATGTAGGAGAGAAGGGCTCTCCCCTGGGCACTGCCCCTGCCCCCCGTTCAAGGGGCTCTGATCCACACGGAGTGCAGCATCGGCAAACAAGTCCCTGCCAGGCATGCTATATACTAATAGTTATTTTAGTCTACTGATTTGGGTCTCAAGAATGATGGACGGGATCCAGACTTCCGCAAAAGGCTCAGAAAATGTCTGCCTTTTGTGAAAGCGTGTGTGCACGTGCCACATTCTCAGTAGAGATCTGGGTCCTCTACTGGAAGGGTTCCCCCAGCTAAGCTCCCTCCGTGCTATCCAGGTAAAATAGTTTTAAGGCAAAGATTTTCTGCTGGAATTTCTTAGGCCTCCCCTTCACCCTACAGCAGAGTTCCTGCGCCTCCCCTTTGCCCTACAGCAGTGATCCAGCATTGGTGCCGCTGCACTAGGTGCCCCAAGCACACTGGGATCAGAACTCTGAATTCGGTCTAATAACTGGTTCTGATTTCATGCAATCCTGAAATGATGTTTTGCATTGTATGAAAGTAACTGGAGGACTTTGAACAATAATATATAAACTGCAAAGGACAGGCTCTATCCCTCAGGAACAGATTTAAACAAGGATAAATTAAGGCGCAAAGACAAACATGAACTACTAAAAATAATTACAATTTATTTTCAAACTTTCGCTTAATTGCTATAACAGACAATGAAGACTGAATGATAGTGACCAATATACAATGAAGATTGTACACTTGTAATCTTTATTTATTACTTACTGCAGTCTAGTGATCTTTATAAAATACAGACTGCATCCTTGTGGCCTTTAGCTAATATAGCCTGCATCCTAGTGACCATTATATAATACAGACTGTACCATAGAGACCTTTATATAATACAGACTGCATCCTAGTGGCCTTTATCTAATATAGCCTGCACCCTAGTGATCTTCTTATAATACAGACTGCACTTTAGTGACCTCCATATAATATAGACTGTATCCTAGTGACCCATGTCTAATACGGACTGCATCCTACTGAACTTTATATAATACAGACTGTACCCTAGTGACTTTCATATAATACAGACTGCACTTTAGTGACCTTTATATAATACCAACTGTATCCTCCTCACCGCCATATAATACAAACTGCATCCTTGTAATTGTTATATATTACCGACTGCATCCTAGTGACCATTCTAAAATACCAACTGCATCCTATTGACCGCTATATAATACAAACTGCATCCTTGTGATTGCTATATATTACCGAATGCATCCTAGTGAACGCTATATTATACAACTACATCCTAGTGACCACTATATAATTTCAAATGCATTCTAGTGACTGCCATATAATATGAACTGCATCCTAGTGACAACCACTATGGCTGCACTGCTTGAAAAGTGTTATCATGAGCCCCTGAGGGCCTTGGGTCCTAGGATATATGTTTCCATTGTATTTTTCAGTCGCCGGACCACAAAGGAAGGCAAAGTAACAGTAATAATACGCTGGGCATTAAAAAGTTTAAATATAACTTTGGAAATAAAATCTTGGCCAAAGATTATTCATATCTGCGAAGTTGTGAAATTGGCATTATTCTTCGTATAAATGTTATTAATATGTAATGTCATGGAAGGACACAACAGTGTAGAATTCAACAGCCAGACAACCCCCCTAGTAGTCACCATCATGATCATTTATGGAGCATTCATTGGAATCCATAGAAATAACTAGTAAAACTTAGGCAGCTGGGACGTATGTTCTAGAAATAAATAAGTAATGGCAACAGGAAACAGAATGTGTGTTATTCTCCTAATCTTAAAATCTTCATCTTTGTGCAGGGATTTAAGATCATGTATTTTGGATGAGGTGCAGCTCTCTCCCATCATGCACAAGTCTTCTTAAAGTAACAATTAATATTTTGTCTTTCTAATGATGCACAATAAGTACTGTTCTCATTGTTTTAACATATTATTTGGTTACAAAGTTACAAGATGGATCATTATTTCTTCCCCCAGCAATTTTCTGCAAATCTGAAAGTTAAATTTACCCTAGATGATCAATTTCTATTACTGTAACTTACATTCTCTTCCACATTTCCGAACAGTCACTTCATAATTTCCATCTCCATCACGATAATCAATCTAACATGGTTTGTTTGTTATCTGTTTATTAGACTAGGGATGTAAATGACAATACCATAACTGACTGCAGTTAATATAGATACATAGAAAGTGACGGCAGATAAGAGCCACATGGCCCATCCAGTCTGCCCAGTTGTTTATTTATAACTATACTGACCCTAGACCAGTGGTTCCCAAACTTTCTCAGTTCGAGGCACCCTTAGGGTCTCCATATTTTTTTTCAAGGCACCCCTAAGACAAAAATACAATACAATACAATAGGAAATAGAAACATTCCGAGGCACCCCAGTGAGAGCGTTGCGGCACCCCAGGGAGCCGCGGCGCACAGTTTAGGAATCACTGCCCTAGACCCTATTAACCCTTAATTTAGTTATAGATTAGGATATCCTTATATTTATCCCAAGCATGTTTAAACTGTTCTACTGTGTTACCTCTACCACCTCAGATGGGAGGCTATTCCACTTATCTATCACCCTTTCAGTGAAGTCATTTTCCACACATTTCCTCTAAATCTACCGCTCTCCAATGTATATTCATGCCCTCGTGTTCTATTACACCTCTTCCTTTGAAAAATGACTCCTCCTCTAGCCAGTCACAACCCTTGATATAGTGCAGGGGTTCTCAACCCTCTCCTCAAGTACCACTAACGGTCCAAGTTTTTAAAATTTCCTTGCTGGAGGTGAGCTCATAACTGACAGTTACATTTTGAAAGCTCCACAGGTTTTACAGGGAGATCTACAAAACATGGACCGTTAGTGGTTCTTGAGGATGGGGTTGAGACCCCCTGATATAGAGGATAATGATGGCAGAGAAGGAAAACGTTCGCATTCCGCTACTGCACATGCACGCAGAGGAGATTTCAAGCAAAGATCTAGATCCTCAGGATCCAAGCTTCCATGCTGGAAGCCTTTCTGTTGAGGCATTGCAATGCGAATGTTAGATGCTCTGCAACTGATCTCCAGATGTATGGATCTTAGTTCCGTACATCTGGAGACCCGGCTGATGGGGTAGTGCATCCCCTCCACCCACATAAACTCCGTAAGGTGTAAATTATACTGTAGGGGTTTTAGGGGTTGTATGGACTACTGAACCGCACGGGTGACTTAAGGCTGCCTTATTGCAGCATAGGTTACCTAAAGTCCGCACAAGAGAGGGAAGTGACGTGGGAGTTCACTCCCCTCTTCCATGCAGATGGTCAGACCTCCGTGCGCGTGTTAAATGTACGGAGGTCGTGATCTGGTCCTTGGTTAAGCCCTTACGTAGGGCTTGGTGGTGGAAGCCTCATGAGTGTTAGGGGAGGGGTCTCATCTCACCATAAATAGGATCTCTACACCAACTGTCCCCCTTCAGTTGTTGCCAGGCAATCCTTTTCTTCATTGTCCTATTCCTAATGTCTCAGCGCCCTTTATATGCCTAATTTGCCCACAGACCTGCGTATCTTTATACAACATTATTTGATCTATAGGAGTGACTACATTTTTATAACCAACTTTTAATAATTATTGGCTTTTTGCACAAGATGCCCCTGGGCTTTGTTTTAGATCTCTTTCAATGTATCATGTGCACACTGGCATATCTTGGTACCGTATTACCGTACTATTAATTCATTGAATCACTGCAGGCTATGCAAATAAAGTAGTTATTCGCTGTCTGACAGCTGAGAGTCAGACTAGAAAAATATGCTAGTTACATAGTTGATGAGGTTGAAAAAAGACAACAGTCCATCAAGTTCAACCTATTTTGGATCTCCTGCGATCCCTATCTTTATATTGGAAGTTAATCCATATAAAGCAACCTCAAAACTGTTGCAATCCTAAGATAAATAAATACATACATTTCTACCTTGCTCCACTACTGTCCTTTATTGAAATTAGCGGTCCTGGTAACCCTGAATGTCCTTTTCTGCTAAAAATGTATCTAATCCTTTCTTAAACATATCCAGTGAATCTGCCATCACAACCTTTTCTGGCAGTGAATTCCACATCCTGACTGCCCTTACTGTGAAGAACCCTTTCCTATGCTGGTTGTGAAACTTCTTTTCCTCTAACCTTAGTGGGTGCCCCCGTGTCCTGTGTACAGTCCTTTGGGTAAAAAGTTCCTTTGAAAGTTCTCTGTATTGACCCATGATGTATTTGTATATATTGATCATATCTCCTCTTAGACGTCTCTTTTCTAAAGTAAACATGTCTAAACTGGCTAGCCTTTCCTCATAGCTCAATGACTCCATACCCTTTAACAATTTTGTTGCCCTTCTCTGAACCCTTTCTAGTTCCAATATGTCTTTTTTATGGATTGGTGCCCAGAACTGAACTGCGTATTCTAGATGAGGCCTCACCAATGATTTATATAGTGGCAAAATTACACAGTCTTCCCTTGCATCTATGCCCCTTTTTATGCATGCTAATACTTTATTGGCCCTTGCAGCTGCTGCTTGGCATTGAGCACTATTGCTAAGTCTATTGTCCACAAGCACTCCCAAATCCTTCTCCATTAAAGATTCTCCTAAATTTACCCCGTTTAATTTATAGATTGCATGCTTGTTTTTGATCCCTAAATGCATAATCTTACATTTATCTATGTTAAACCTCATCTTCCATTTGGCCTCCCAATCCTCTAGTTTACTCAAGTCCCTCTGCAAGGACGCTACATCTTGCTCAGATTCTATTATCTTACATAGTTTAGTGTCATCTGCAAAAATGGAAAACTTGCCCTCTAAACCATCACCAAGGTCATTAATAAATATATTAAAAAGGACTGGTCCCAGCACAGAACCTTGAGGTACACCGCTTAAAACTTTTGACCAATTAGAATAATTTCCATTTATCACAACTCTCTGTTCCCTATTCTCCAACCAGTTTTTGATCCAAGTACAAATGTTGCTACCTAGACCCAGTTCCCTTATTTTGTGGACCAATAGTTAGAAGATTGGTCTTTTGTGCACCCCCAAACAGTGGCTGGCCGGGTTTGTGGAAGGTAAGGGGGCAGCTTCTAAAGAGCCAATATTTGGGATGCATTAACCGCCTCAAAAATGCCATTTTAGAAATACAGACAGCCGAAAGCTTATTTTTGGCTGTCTTTTGAAAATGGTACTTCTAAGAAAATTTATTAATGCATAGGTAATTATGCCGAATTTATTTTTTGGCATATTAACCCATTCATTAATTCCAGAAACTGGAAACTGAACATTCGGACTATCATACCCCAACAGTTTTGAAGTAATGTAACATTAGCTCTTTGTCAGGATACCCTTATGTCTATCACAAGCATGTTTAAATTGCTACTACTGTATATTAGCTGTTCCCACCTATGTTGTGAGGCTGTTCCACCTTACTACTGCCCTTTCTGTGTAGTCATTCTTCCTCAAATTTCTTCTGAACCTACTTCTCTTCCTTTGAAGAATGTCTCCCTCTTGTACCTTATTCAAACCCTTGATATAAAAATGAAGAAGGATGGTGTTTCCAATAGCAACCAATCAAATGCAAACTATTATTTATATGTGAGATAAGAAAAACAGGCTCTTTACCCAGCGCTCAGAAACTGCAGCTGCCACAACTTAAAACGAGTGCTCCACAGGTAACTCCCAAGTACTTTTGAATAATGTTGCAAGTCACAAGCAGCGCTGTAACGATTCCTTTCCAACTGGAAAACAGCAGAAACCAGTCCAAGTGTTCAGGGGGTTTCAACTCCCAAATAATTGCCTCACAGAGATCATATAAACCAAATGACGTTCATCTTGAAACGTCCCCACCACGGACCATGTAAACAATAAAAGAAACGGTTAAAATGGCGGTTAAAATGGTATTTATTAAATAATATACTGCAGGCAGTACCAATACTAAAGAACAATAAATAAAAATAAACAGAGGAGCAGGACAGGCAAATCGTACCTAGCAAGATGGTTTAACAGGGGCAGATGGTAACGGGATCCCAAAGCACCGCTGTACAAGGGTAAGACTGCACGTGTGTCCTTAGCTCCTCCCACCACCTCCTCTGTTTATTTTTATTTATTGTTTTATAGTATTGGTACTGCCTGCGGTATATTATTTATTAAATACCATTTTAACCGCATCTTGTTTCTTTTATTGTTTACATGGTCCGTGGTGGGGACGTTCCAAGATGAACGTTATTTGGTTTATATGATCTCTGTGAGGCAATTATTTGGGAGTTGAAACCCCCTGAACACTTGGACTGGTTTCTGCTGTTTTCCAGTTGGAAAGGATTCATTACAGCGCTGCTTGTGACTTGCAACATTATTATTTATATGTATTCTAGAGTATAATATCTAGAAGCTGATTGGTTGACAAGATCGACACTTTTCCTTGTTAAAAGCTTAAGAAAATATACCCCTGTGTCACGAAAATCTGAAGATCAGCGCAGAAGTTCCAGGGATGGAATGGTAAATATTGATAAATATTTAAGTTATTCAAGCCCTGCTTTGGATTATTGCGATTGAAATGGTATAGTTAGTATCGTTGTAACTCTACAATGCTAGCACACTAAAATAACGGCCAGGGTCTGTTCTTCAAACACAATAAGCTATAGAAAATAGTCAAATGAGCTTCTACAAGTGAATATTATGAAAATGACAAGGTTGCACCAGACTTTTCCAACCATTTGGATCTTTTGCGTTCTATGCACATAGGGCACGATTCAATTCAACGCGAAGCCTGCATTATTTAGGGTGCAAATTTATATTGCAGATTTTTATACACACCCCATAAAGGCGCGTATTAAAATCCACAAATTTTGGCTACCGTAGTAGCCGGTTATAAGCCCAATTAGCTTTGCAACCAAAATAACGCTGGTTTCACATTGAATTGAGTAGGACCCATTGTGACCCTAAATATATAATATATTTACAACAAATTCTGACAAAGATTTGGACCACAAGTTTCTCTGTATACATTTTCAAAGAAACGCAACCATTTATGCTCACAAGCGTCTGAGAAATTAAGGTAGGTCCTGGCGCGAGAAGAAGTGTTAGTGACGAAGCTGTATCTGTTGCTTGGAGGTCTGATCACATTAGAATCGAATTTTAGTATTAGACGTAATATCTTCAATTTTGTAAAAGAAAAAAGAAAAGGTATGTCCACTAATACAACTCAATCAAAAACACAATATTATGTGCCAATGAGATTCAGCGGTCATTTCAGGTGCCCGGAGGTTAGTGAGGAGGGAGCAGAAAGCAGGTCAGTATCTCCCTCTCTGATCCTGATGGTGTGTACTGTCTGAGGTGTTGGAGGTGGCAGTGTGCAGGACAGAGTAAGAAAAGCCTCTTTTAGAAATATAGACAGCTGAGAGCTAATTTTTGGTTCTATTTCGAAAAGGCAGCTATTTGTGAATTTTTTTTTTAGAATGGGTAAGTATGCCAATCGGCATGCTTACCCATTCATTTTTCGGAAGCCGCCGGACCCGATGCATCTGAAGCCACCGGACCCGTTGTAGACCCCCGCAGCAGACACAATTGGAGAGGTGAGGCTTCTTTAGCATCAGGCTCTGGGGAAGGGAGGGTTAGGGTCAGAAAATGGGAGGGTTATGGTTAGAATAATGGAAGGATAGGGTTACGGTCAGCCTGTGTGTAGGGGAGTCTTAGGGTTAGGCTGCGGGGATGGGAGTCTTAGGGCCAAGTTGCGGGGAGAGGAGTCTTAGGGTTAGCCTATGGGGAGAAGTGTCTTAGGGTCAGGCTGCAGGGAGGAGAGAGTTAGGGTTAGGGCTGTGGAAGGGAAGGGTTAGGGTAAGGATACAAAAATACCATTTGCAGTGTAGGGTTTTGGTCCAGGGAAAATAGATTACCTCTCCTCCTCGAGGCAGAAGCAATCGATTTCCCAATCCATTTGAAATACTGTGGTATGAAACGTCCCTTCCGAAAAAGGGCCATTTCTACTGGCAACCACTTACGTAGATTGCGTAAATGCGGTTTAAAAGACCGCATTTACGCAATCTACGTAAGAAAAATATACGTAAGAAAAAGATACGCAATCTACGTAAGAAAAAGATATGTAAGAAAAAGATACGTAAAAAAGATACGTAAGAAAAAGATACGTAAAGATACGTAAACACCGGACGTATATGTTCTACGTCCGGTACTCTGAATACGGGCCCTATTAACTAATGGATCAGTTTGTTCTCATACAAAAACAGCTGTTATCACATGAAAACGCACTGATCTTTATTTACGTATCACTAATCGCCACATTCGTTCTTATGAAGATGGAAATATTAAAGGAATTCTGTCTCCCTATACACCTCCCTTTTCCTCCCCCTAATAGTTATTATAGCTCTATGGGTTGACCACTAGAATATATAAACATGTGAAATCCCACAGATCTGAATTTAGGGGTTAGGCGAAGGCGGGACTGCCGCTAAACTCGAAACGAGGCAAAAGACCATTTTTCTTCATTCAGATCTTGTATTTTTTTTTTTATCTCAACCTTGGTTTTTGGATATTATATAAGACAGTATCAGCTGCCATTTCGTGTAGCAACACAAACAGATAAAATTTTGCCCAATTTTAGCACTTTTGAAAAAAAAATTTGATTTTTGATTTAAGAAATCTGGATCCAATACCAAATCCAAAATGAAAACCAAAACATTTGAGTTCTTTTTACAAAAGCAAAACCAAAAAATGACGGAGACTTAGGGCCTGATCCAGAGCTACAGCCGCCGCCGCTAGTACGGCGGCTGTAGCTCTAATGCGCATGCGCCGAGCACCATCGTTGATCGGGCGTCCATAGTAGCGCCATAGGGACGCTGGACGCTCACGTTACTGCTGGTGGGCGGGGGGAGGTAAGTAAATGAGGGTGGGGGGCGTGCTAAGAGGCCATACGCTCCTGTGCGAGCGTATAGCCCCTTCCTTACGCCGGCCGAAGTTAGGGTAGCCTTCAGCCGGCGTAAGGAAGGGGCCATACGCCCGCACAGGGGGAGTGCCAGGGGGGAGTTAGCGATGTAACGCTAAGAGTTAGCACGCTCAGCGCTACATCGTAGCTCTGGATCAGGCCCTTAGAACCAAAACCAAAACACAAGTCGTCTTTCATCAATAATTTGGATTTTAAAAAAATGATATATTTGTTTTTAATACATTTAAAAAGAAATATAAAAATCAGACACATTTATATATAATATTTATATTTTGCCCACTGATGCTGTTCATGAACAAGGAACACCATTGATGATTTCAGTGGACAAAAAAAATTAAATCTTCTACACGTTGCCAGTACATAATATTTATAAACGGTCGGACCGGAGTTTCTTACTCAGCTTCGAGCGATAAAACAATTTTAGCAGACTCCCCTATTATATCGTACCCCTGTTCATGTCCCAGTTATCACATACACTCACAGAGCTGTCACACACACATCATTAATGCTGACAGCAATAAAAAATATCAAGCTGTCAATGTGTGCGTTTATTGTGGTGCCTAGTGGGTTAATAGCTATGTAAGTACATACACCACCATAAAAGCACACATTGACATGCTTAATATTTTTATCGCTGTCAGCAATAATGATATGTGTGTGTGACAGCTCTGAATAAGAGTCTAATTTAATTTAAAAAAAACCCACACAATGAAATAAATATATATTCTATGTGTTTTGCACAGTGTCACCAGTTCATATGAACCAGAAACACCATTGATGATTCAGTGGGAAAAAACAAAAACAAACTGCTCTGGGGTCTTGAAAATGCGCCAAATCCGAGTGAGACCGATCGATGTCGGCGAAAGTCACGCAGAGTGGTAAGTTATAGTTGCCTGGCTGAAGATCGCGACATGTATTTACACTTAAGAAAGGAATTTTTCACATGTGTTTTATTTGGTTTTATTTTTAATCTTTTTATCTGGGTTTTTGGCAAAGTGATTGTTTATTTAAAAAAAAATCTGCATTTTTTTTTTGGGAATATACAAACCGCCACATATTAAATACTGCAATTTGTATGTTATTTATTTTTTAAATCGCCATCTTAAAAACGTCAATTTAAAAAAGGCAGATGGTTGGGCGATTTAATGGTAATTATGCTTAAGTAAATACGTAAATTTAAAAATTGCCCCAAAAAGTTTATCTCACCAAATCGCCCTTTTATAAATTCGGCCCCTGGAGTCGCAAAGAGCCATCCCTTTCCTAACCCTCTGTTTCCTGCAGCCTAACCCTAATCATTCCCTACTTTAGCACTTACCCTAACCCTCCATGCCTTGCATCCTAACCTTAACCCTCCATGCCTAGCAGCCTAACTCCAACCCTACATGCCTCGCAGCCTAACCCTACCCCTACATGCCCCGCAACCTAACCCTAAACCTCCCTGCCCAATAGCCTAACCCTAAGCCTCCATGCCTCGCAGCCTGACCTTTACCCTACATGCCCCGCAGCCTAACCCCTAACCCTCTCCTTGTGCCCACCGCAACTGCCACAGCACCTGGCTATTGGGAACAGGGAAATATGTTCCTGTTCAGCTGGCGTCTATATCGCATTCGGAACATGGTTGTTTGGACCGGCAATTGTATCCCGTAATGTTTTCCCAGGGATGTCTTTTTCCAGGAATATCTTTTTCTAGGGATGTGTTTTCCCAGGGATGTGTTTTCCCAGGGATGTGTTTTCCCAGGGATGTCTTTTCCTAGGGATGTCTCTTCCCAGGGATGTCTTTTCTCAGGGATGTCTTTTCCCAGGGACGTCTTTTCCCAGGGATGTCTTTTCACAGGGATGTCTTTTCTCAGGGATGTCTTTTCCCAGGGATGTCTCTTCCTAGGGATGTCTCTTCCCAGGGATGTCTTTTTCCAGGGAAAAGTGGTGCGGCAGTGGTGTGGTGCGACTCCTGAAATCGCAAAGATTTCTCTGGCGACAGGTAAGTTTTTTTAATCTTGACCTTAACCCTTCCCTGATATTAATCCTCAGTTATTCGCAGCCTAGCCTTAACCCTCTTCTTCAGCCCTAACATTCTCCTTCTTGAGCCCTAACCTCCCATATTCCGCAGCCTAACCCTAACCTTCCCCTTAGCCCTAACCGTAGCCCACCACAGCTGCCGCAGCCTCTCACTATTGCCATTCAGCTGGCGGCTGTATCATTAACGAAATAGGGGACTATCCAAGCTGGTGACCATATCCCCTATTTAGCATGGAGAGACCAAAGCAAAAATATAAGACAACACCTGTTTTTTTTTTTCATATTTTTCCTACTTTGTTGCATTTAGTAAAGCCACATCCCTGAGACATCCCTGCGCTCTCCTGTACTTGCTCCACATCTCCAGAACTCCACACAGAACTAAGTCGCTAGAATCAGCCTCTCCAGAGAGGGATCCATAAGATCCTGCCATTGCTGCCAAAGTAGCTCCATGGGGGCTTCCAGGACAGGTAAATATGGTAACTATGCAAGTTCCAACCTGTTGAATCTCATAACCTCATAGGGCTGGATCCAGACTTAAGTAAGTGCTTGAAATTAGTTACTCCTGGGCTAATCCATGTTGATTGCATGGGGGGGTCAAGGTAATTGTATTCTTTGCATGCAGGGATATATCTTTGAATTGCTTACTGCACACAGATACTGACCAGCTTTACTATCACACTGTTATTTATACTTGGGATAGGAAACATCACCTCTCAACTCTAATACTGTTTGCAACAGATAAAACATGACTCTCCTGCAATCAACATGGTTTAGCCCAGGTGTAACTAAGTTCAAGCACTTAACTAGGTCTGGGTCAGGCCCCTTGTGTGCGTAAGTGGCCAAATGTTCCTAACTCTGGACCCGGTCCAATGTGCTTATCACTGGCAAAAATGATTGCCACTGATGTATGGCTGTCTTCAGCACACTCAACGTTAATCTCCACATTGTTATCAACTTGTGGTTGTACAACACCATCATCATCATCATCATCAGTAGTGTCAGATCCACATTGATCTACTTCATCATGACATACATTTACAACTTTCACAACGGCATCCTCTATTTATGTGTATACACTGGCAGCAACATTACTTTTACTAATGCTCATTCTCACATTTGAAGTGGGTTTAAAAATGGAGGAAATAGGCTTCTGTAGAATTACAGTATCTGTATCAGAAATCTCACACACATCACCCTTTCACTCTCCTCATAAATATGTGACGTTTGTGAATCCACAATTTTTTCTTGGGGCTTAATGTTTGTTTTGGGCATAGATTTGTCTGCTGTTAAGGTGACAGACTGATGACGCAGAAGATGCATGCCTGTGTTTTACAATGGCTTTTGCACTGGGGAATCTAGTAAGCATAACTGTATTTGCAGAAACAATGGGCCGGATCCAGACCTGTAAACATCACCCCACTTACACCCGCAAAGTGCCTGGGGTGAGGAGAGGGCACATGTGTCCTGCAGATGTTACATGTGTTTAACGCACAAAACTCCTCTCATACAGAACTTAGCTCTGTAGGAATTATGAGGGAAGAGGCTGTGCTTCCCCTCCAACCGTCTTAGCATTTAAATCGTGCAGTTGGGGAGGGATTAGTTATTTATGAGTGGATCAGAGGTCGGACGGAACACTGATCAGCTTGTGTGACTTAAGGCTGCTCTTTAGCAGCGTAAGCCACACAATAAACACAGGGGAGTGGACTGAAAGACACACAGGTCTAAATCAGGTCCCACGTATGTATATAAAGGCCATGGTCTGATCCTTTCCTTTCCACTGCGTGTCTGTATTGTATGTTGACAATGTTATATTTGTCTCCTCTGACTTTCACCATCATACTTGCATACGTAACTCCGTGCAATATGGCGTAACATCCCTCCGCAAGCCGATTATATGCATGGTAGAAGGGGGGAGGCATTTAAATTGTACAGTATGGGCACTTACGTACGACAAGGCAATATGTACATCCATATATATACACAAGGAAAAGTTAAGGTAGGATTCTGAACATGTAACTGCGTGCGAGTGGAGTGCCAGGGGGAGTGCTTTATAGTTATGAACACTCTCCCTACGCATGTGTACGTAAAGTGACCTTGGGCCGTATGCAGAGCATTAAGACCGCGTATACGCAATCTACGTTGCAACAAGTAACGTAGATTACGTTACAGAATTACAGCGCATGAGCAGTAGAACATATCGGAAAGCTCTGCAGGCCCACTATCTATCTAGTATCGCAGTCAGCACAGACAGCACAGCTACAGCTAGCAAATGTTCCCCTACACTCTCCTATCTAAAATGCCTCCAAAACACATGAAAACAGTGCTCCTCAGCTCTCCAATCACAAAAGGGCGGCTAAATCATATATATATGGCAACCATATATATTAAAACATTGCCTTGGGAATATATCATGTTCTCAGAAACCAAACATAATTCCTAGCTACATTTCCACAAAAGTATAATAATGCACCCATTTGCTTTGATAATTTACTCTTGGCTTTCTGTGTTCTTTGACTCTTGCCCTAAGGCAAGTTGCTAGTTTCCAAACAGTAAGCAATGTGACTCTAGTACAAATTGTATATTCATGCTGTGAACACGGATGCCCTGACATAATGTCTTTCTTAATATTTCATAAACAAATGTAAAGTAAATGTAAAATCATTTATAATAACATCTCCCTAGAATTAACAAACAAGACAACTGCATTAATGCACATGCATTATGACTTTGCCAGACTTTTCCTTTTGAATTGATTCTAAAGCTAAGTTATGATATACAATAGAAGAATAATTTAGAAACTGTAGACAGTGTACAACTAATTATTTGGAGATATAAGGGCCTGATCCTGAATTAGTAACATTAGGGGACTTCTGCAATTTGATGGTGTAAGTCTCCCTAAAAGTTACATCTGGGCATGCACGCTGCAGATGTTATGCTACAGATCTCCTAACCATACAGAGTTCCATATGCTAGAAGTTCCATACAGGGGAGCGTTCCACCAAATCCCCATGCCCAATCCCCCTCAAGGGGGCGGTGGTTGGTAGTTCCACATGGATCTGCATTTATACGAACGCTGATCCCTGCAGAGAAGTTAAGGTATGGTTCCGGACTCATAAGTGTTCAGAACTCCACATGAGAAAGGGAAGTAACAGGGGAGTTGCCTCTCCTCTTCTGTGCAGACTTCCAGACATCCATGTGTACATGTTTAATAAAGTAAGTAGAAAGAAAAGTCCTGCAATCAAAGTACTTTAAGGGCCAGATTTACTAAGCTGCAGGTTTGGAAAAGTGGAGATTTGTCCTATAGCAACCAATCAGAGTGTAGCTCTCAATTTTATTTTTACATAATAGAGAATGCCAGCTGAAATCTGATTGGTTGCAATAGGCAATATCTCCACTTTTCCAAACCTGCAGCTTAGTAAGGCTGGCCCTTAATCTTATTTAGTCTTGTACATGTCATATAAGCTTGATATTTTTTATACAATTTTATTAAAACACGTTCCCTTAAGTCAACATTAAAGATAATGGGCTGGGTCTCTCTTGCTGGTGTTCCACTCTCTCTGCCGAGGTGGGAATCCCTTCTCTAGCACACAAGGATTTTGCAGTATTCCTCACACTGCAATATAGAAAGACAGGCGGGAGGGCTGGATTTACAATACAGCGGATGTTTATTAGGAGACGCGCATTAGTTGGGGGGTTTCTCTTGTACCAGGCTATGAATGCAATATTCAGCATATATTAGTCATTTATCTCCAGGGAGCTCCAGGCTGACAGGTGATTCCCTGCTCTCTCTGTCGTGTTGTTAGTATAGAGACTACCTGCAGCAGCCTTCCCTCTCCTACAGTAACTGACCCCCTGCTTTCACCCCCCCCCCTCCATCCTCCCTCACCCCCTGTGTCTATAGTACTGTACATCACCTATTCCCATCATCCTCCCTCACCCCCTGTGTCTATAGTACTGTACATCACCTATTCCCATCATCCTCCCTCACCCCCTGTGTCTATAGTACTGTACATCACCTATTCCCATCATCCTCCCTCACCCCCTGTGTCTATAGTACTGTACATCACCTATTCCCATCATCCTCCCTCACCCCCTGTGTCTATAGTACTGTACATCACCTATTCCCATCATCCTCCCTCACCCTCTGTGTCTATAGTACTGTACATCTCCTATTCCCATCATCCTCCCTCACCCCCTGTGTCTATAGTACTGTACATCTCCTATTCCTATCATACTCCCTCACCCCCTGTGTCTATAGTACTGTACATCACCTATTGCCATCATCCTCCCTCACCCCCTGTGTCTATAGTACTGTACATCACCTATTCCCATCATCCTCCCTCACCCTCTGTGTCTATAGTACTGTACATCTCCTATTCCCATCATACTCCCTCACCCCCTGTATCTATAGTACTGTACATCACCTATTCCCATCATCCTCCCTCACCCCCTGTGTCTATCTATAGTACTGTACATCACCTATTCCCATCATCCTCCACTGTACATCTCCTATTCCTATCATCCTCCCTCACCCCCTGTGTCTATAGTACTGTACATCACCTATTCCCATCATCCTCCCTTACCTCCTGTGTCTATAGTACTGTACATCACCTATTCCCATCATCCTCCCTTACCTCCTGTGTCTATAGTACTGTACATCTCCTATTCCCATCATCCTCCCTCTCCCCCTTTGTCTATAGTACTGTACATCACCTATTCCCATCATCCTCCCTCTCCCCCTCTGTCTATAGTACTGTACATTACCTATTCCCATCATCCTCCCTCTACCCCTCTGTCTATAGTACTGCACATCACCTATTCCCATCATCCTCTCTCTCCCCCTGTGTCTATTGTACTGTACATCACCTATTCCCATCATCCTCCCTCTCCCCCTGTGTCTATAGTACTGTACATCACCTATTCCCATCATCCTCTCTCACTTCCTGTGTCTATAGTACTGTACATCACCAATTCCCATCATCCTCCCTCTCCCCTCATGTCTGTAGTATTGTACATCTCACCCATACCCTTCATCCTTCCTCACCCCCTATAGTCTATAGTACTGTATACCTTACCCATTGCGTCTGTAGTACTGTATACCTTACCCAATGCGTCTTTAGTACTGTATACCTTACCCATTATATCTATAGTACAGTATACCTTACCCATTATATCTATAGTACTGTATACCTTACCCATTATATCTATAGTACTGTTTACCTTACCACTTGTGTCTATAGTACTGTATACCTTACCCATTATATCTATAGTACTGTATACCTTACCACTTGTGTCTATAGTACTGTATACCTTACCCATTATATCTATAGTACTGTATACCTTACCACTTGTGTCTATAGTACTGTATACATTACCCATTATATCTATAGTACTGTATACCTTACCCATTATATCTATAGTACTGTATACCTTACCCATTATATCTATAGTACTGTATAACTTACCCATTATATCTATAGTACTGTATACCTTACCCATTATATCTATAGTACACACCTGTTCCCTCCATCCTCCCTCTCCTCCTCTCTATAGTACTATACATCTCACCTCTTCCTTCCATCCATCCTCCTTTTTCCTCCTTTATCTGTATTACTAAACATCTCTACTCTTATTCCTGTGTACATAGTCTTACGGGTTCACATTAGTTTGTATATAGTGTAGTCACTTTATTGTGCTCTATCTTTATCTAAGGTGCCTTTTATGTGCATTATTACACTGTTACATTTGTCCTGGGAAAAGGCTCTCAGTATTAACCTTGATGTGTCAAGGGGACTCGTGAATCCAATAAACCTAATTATTTGGCAGAGGATAACTGTGTCTGGGGATATCAATATAGTCAATTTTCTAGTAGATCTTTATTTGATAATACGTTTCCCAATTTGCTATGAATGTATGAATATAGGATTGCTTCTTATTACAATATAATTAGGAGGCAGTATAATATTAACGAGGCACAAGATGGTGTTAGCATCTCTCCATGCACCTAGCTCTACATCTGGGGCTGGTCAGAGGTGTACACAAATCAGCTCAATCAGATTGAACAGTACACGCAATGGTAGTATTGGATGCCTATGCGGGACAGCGATTAGAGTATGGGCATAAGGCAGCCAAGTTCAGTGCAGCTATCTGGCTGCAAGTGGTGTGTTATTTCAGGGTAATACACTGTATTGTACACTGTAAATGGAGATTATGAATAGTGCAAGCACTTCTGTCACTGTGAATGAACTAAAACAATATTAAAATTGAATTTAGTACAAAATAGATGGAATTTTTTAAATTTAATGTATTTATTAAATATTTATACACCTGCACAATGCTCCAGCAGCGATTTCACAACTTTGTACTGTGTTTGAATGTTTTTTCATGCAAAGGTTTGAAATAGTGTCTTTGGACCGTATTTACAATTAAGACCACAAGGGGACTTAAGCAGGGTTACCGACTATTTAAAGCTTCTCCCAGAGGGAATCCATAGATTACTGCAAGGGGGCAGGGCTAAATGACGTGATTTATGCAAATTGCGTCATTAAGCCACACCCCCTGTCGATCACTCATGTAATCTCTAGTGCTCCTGGGGATGGACGGGGCTTGATGACATCATCAAGTCCCACCAATCCATAGTAATTCTAGAGATTGCAGTTGTGATTGATAGTGGGTTGGGGTTTGCGGGAGATTTGCCGGCTCTCCTAGGATACTGGACAAATTTCAGGAGTCTCCCAAATACTCCGGGAGAGTCGGCAAATCTCCCACAAGCCCGAACTCACTATCAATCACAACTGTAATCCCTAGAATTACTAGGGATGGGCAGGACTTGATGATGTCATCAAGCCCCGTCCATCCCCTGGAACACTAGAGATTACACGAGTGATTGACAGGGGGTGGGGCTCAGGGAGTCTCCAGGATAATCTGGGAAAGTAGGGCAGCCCCCCTTTAGATCATGCAGCTCTCCCCCAGGCTGCGGTTACATAGACCGTGGCTCTCACAGTCACAGGCGCCTGCATCTTTATTCATCTCATTATTGAGATGACTAGTACTGGAAATACAGGGCTCCTATGGGACTTGCACTTACAAAGGGGGCACAGAGGAGGCTAGCACTTATAAAGGGGGCACAGAGGAGGCTAGAACTCATAAAGGGGGCACAGAGGAGGCTGGAACTTATAAAGGGGACACATAAGGAGGCTGGCACTTATAAAGGGGGCACATAAGGAGGCTGGCACTCATAAAGGGGGCACAAAAGGAGGCAGACACTTTTAAAGGGGGCACAAATGAAGGCTGGACACATATAAGGGACACATGGAGGCTGGGCACACAATTAGCAGGGGTGATTGACTGGGCACATAGACACGTACATATTTTTTTTTTGGGGGGGGCAGATTTTTTTTTTCTGCCCTGGTCTCTGCTAGGTCTAGAAACGACACAGCTTGTTACGCATCGGATCTGCATGAGGACGCAACTCTGGGGCCGGGGTTTCCTTCAATCATCCTGCACTTACGCCTTCATTGGATTCATTTGTGAGACATGTCCTTACTGTGTATGAGCTTTATTAGTCCATCGATTTCTGTCCAATAATCTTTTCTTTGGCATACGGTCACATGCATGCCTAAAAGTATAGATCCTGCCTATGATACTGTATGGGGTTTTATTAGTTCCCTGTCATTAACTCCAGGGTCACTATAAGGGGTGTATCAAGTTAAGTCCCTGGACACCCTAGGCAAAGCTTTAGCCCTTCCCTTCCCCTTGCCCATGTCCCTGACAGCTGATTGGCTAAGCAGTACATATAAATGCACCTGTAGGGAATCAGCTGAGGCTCAGTTCTTGAACACACAAGCTGCCGCAAGGGATTAGCTAAGCGTCAGCGGCTTAGGTGTTCTGCAGTGGCCGCCAGCATTAGGGACTCTGAGCACCTCCATGTCGCTCATTTGCTCCCAGGCCTGGTATCCTAGGCAGCTGCCCAAACTTGCCTAGTGATAGCACCCAGTCTGGGGGTATAGGCCCTTTCAGTCACCTTACTGAACTAGCAGACTGCACAAGAGCAAATGTTCTCTAATAACTGATTTTATGCCCTGCATGTAGGGAGAATACTTTGCTTTTGCTTTTTGCTCATAGATACTGAGCAGCTTTACCATTACACTGTTATTTAGACTTGGTCTTGGAAACATCATCTCTTTTCCTCCTCGAATTCAGTATGGTTTTACCCAGGAGTAAATTTACACCCGATTTCCTCTTATTTTAAAATTCTGGATGCAGTCCTTTAATCTAACCCAAGATTGTTGTATATCATAACATACTTGCAGAATACAAGATGATCGTATTTCCCACTGGGATGACAAGGGAAGGGACCTTGTAACCAGAATTTACAGTAATGAATGTCCCGTAAATGCATGTCTTCCATATTGATAGGATTACTAACACAGGTATGATTTTGATATATTGCTGCAATGCCCTTACACATTTGTGTTTGGAAATCCCAGGATTTATGACCCCAGCACATCATCATTCTTTAGCATATATTCGATAGCTGAATAAAAAAAAAGACATTTTGATGCAGTAAACGCAACCCTTCTTATCAATTTATACAGTAAACAATGTAAAAGTAACCTGGGATTTGACAGCCTGAAGACTTTGGTGATTTAGTTGCTGTATTAACACATGAAGGAGAAATATCTGACCTTCATTTATAACCACTGAATTTGCTCAGTGGGAAGCTTGGATATTATCAATTACAGGAGTGATCAATTGCGTGTTCACTCTGTCCAATGCAATTGCATGTAGAATGAATGATGTCATATTTACAGGAGAGCGTAATTACAGGAGAGTGCAGATAGAGTAGAAAGAGGCATGACATGATAGAAGCTGGTTACACACACTGACAGTCCTCTGCAGGGGAGGATTTAGAGGGGGGCAATAGAAGCATTTGCCCCATACTGTCTGCATAACATGCAGACAGAGGGGATAACAGGACAAAGGGGATCTTCCTTAAAAAAGAATATAAAGTAAATAAATAGCAGAGGGCTATACGGAAAGTAGTGGTTAGGAATGAGTGTGCAGGGAGCAGTGAGGAGAGGGGTATAGATGGAGAAGTTGGGGGAGGGAGGAGTATAGAGGGAGCAGGGGAATAGAGTAAAGAGGGAGCAGTGGGTAGTCAGGATTATAGAGGGAGCAGTCGGGAAAGGGAGGAGTATAAAGAGATCAGTGAGAAGAGAGGGATATAGTGGGAGCAGTGTGGAGAGGGGTATAAAGGGAGCAGTCAGGGGAGGGAGGAGTATAAGGAGAGCAGTGGGGAGAGAGGAGTATAGAAGGAACAAAGGAGAGAAAGGAATGTAGAGGGTGCAGTAGGGAAATGGGTTCAGAGGGAGCAGTGGGAAACATAAAGTATAGAGGGAGCAGTGGGAAAGATAAAGTATAGAGGGAGCAGTGGGAAACATAAAGTATAGAGGGAGCAGTGGGAAAAATAAAGTATAGAGGGAGCAGTGGGTAGAGAGAGGTAAAAAAGGAGCATTAGGGAGAGAAGAATATAGAGGAAGGAGCAGTGAGGAGTAAGGGATATGGAGGGGGCAGTGAGGAGAAGGGTACAGAGGGAGCAGTCAGGGGAGGGAGGAGTATAGGGAGAGCAGGGGTGAGAGGAGTATAGTGGGAGCAGTGGGAAGAGAGGAGTATAAAGGGAGCATAGGGGAGAGATGAATGTAGAGGGAGCAGCAGGAAAGAAAGAGTATAGAGGGAGCAGTGGGAAGAGAGGAGTATAAAGGGAGCAGAGGGGAGAGAGGAATGTAGAGGGAGCAGCAGGAAAGAAAGAGTATAGAGGAAGCAGTGGGGAGAGAGAAGTATAAAGGGAGCAGTGTGGAGGGAGGAATGTAGAGGGAGCAGCAGGAGTGAAAGAGTATAGAGGAAGCAGTGGGTAGAGAGAGGTAAAAAAAAAGCAGTGGGGAGAGAAGAATATAGAGGGAAGAGCAGTGTATAGTAGGGTATAAAGGGAGCTGTGTGGAGAAAGTGTTACAGAGGAAGCAGTAGTGAGAGGGGAATAGATGGAGCAGTTAGGGGAGAAAAGAGTATAGAGGGGGCATTATACAATAGTGG
>WWET01001699.1:110428-121765 GCA_011038615.1 Limnodynastes dumerilii | reverse complement strand
GGGGGGGGGGGGTTATTGGGGGTGCATGTAAATTTTACAGCTATTTTTAAGAGTTTTGTGTGGATCAGAGGTCGTTCAGACCGTTGATCCTCATGGGATGCTTAAGGTAGGCTTATGGCAGCATAATGAGAGAGTGAAGTGACAGGGGAGTTCACTCCTCTCTCGTGTGCGGACTACCAGACCTCCATGCGTACTAAAAAACTGTCCCATGAACCCTAGCACTGCCAGCGGGTCCCGTGGTAATATGACCGCTGAATCTACCAGGACGTTACAATAAATAAAGAAATTAGTTAATTAAACACAGCCCTTCTCCTCAAAACAGATCAACCCTTTTCCTTGACGCGCTATTTAGTGCAAGATATCTGAGCAATAGGTATGTCTGAAAGTAATATTCATAATGACCGAACACAGACTTCTATAATCGTCTACATTTTGTGACCGTGCAAGTGCTGTGAATTCACTTCAGATATGTAGCTCTTAGCCAATCAGCTGTCAGAAACTAGTCTAAATATATGTTTGTGATTAATGGTCATTAGCAGTTTGGATTTGCATGGTCAGCTTTAGAAGAAGTTCAATTACATGCAAAATACAAACTAGGTGATCAGTGCCAATTTTATTACAGATCGGTAGAACATTAATTGGAGTTTATCTGCTGTAAATAATTTAGTTGTGCTAGTAACAACACTGGCATTAATGTTCTGACCATTATCAGCTTTAAAAGTTCTAGAAAAAAACACTTAATACAAGAGGATTCGTGCTGATTAATATCCTGAATGATCAAAGGGACCAGTAAGTGTCAGAAGGGTTATATTGAGGATCAGGCTTAAAACAAATGTTCAAAATGTGTTCTGTTTCCGGGCTGGATTCAGAGTTTAAGCGGTTCTGTAGAAACGTATCGCTATATGGCCTATACAGAGTTTCATGTTTCAGCAGAAACACATAACGCTGGATAGTCAGTAGGAAAAAGAAGGCCAGTCGTTTAAAATCCCCGCAGTGGGAGTCATACAAGCTCTGGCCACGGGTTAAGGAGGTGCTTTTTAAAATTTTTTTATTGAATTGTAAAATCTATATTTCTTTCCCGCCAATATAAAAATGGTGAATTCCAAATTTCCTATGTATAGGGCATGCTGATGCATCTAGTGCTACAAGCACCAGTATGCCCAAGGATGCCAGGGCATACTGGTTCACAGATGAAAGGGCATGCTGGCACTTGTGGTTCTTTAGCATCCTTGGACATGCTGGTTCTTGTAGCACTACAAACATCAGCATGCCCTATAGTTGTTACATTTATTTATTTTTTGTTTATTTAATGTTAATTACATTTAATTGTTTTTTATTTTTTGGTAACATGTTTTTTTTTATACTTTTTACACCAACAGTGTCCTGCACTCTCCATGGGATGGTGTAAGCGTACACCACTACTGCGGATATTTAAATGAGAAAAACACCCTTTTCTTATATGCTCGTTTTGGCTGCTCTTCTGTCTGTTTTTCACACCTCTGTTCCGGCCCTCCGTGTTCTATATCAGTGGTTCTCCACTCACTATGAGGTGAAGAGCCACTTTGAATTTCATGCCCACTACCCACTAACTTACCAACCCATTACCTCCATGGATATTTATTTATTCATTCATTTCTTTTTAATGAACATATTTTTGTAACGATACTGAGGTATATTTTTCTACATATTATAGTCACCCCAAGATTTTTTTAATTAAATATTCCCAGTGCCATCTGGTATCGCACCTGGTACAGCTGCTCCCCACTTGAACCACTAAAGAGTGGTTCAAGTACCACCAGTGGTACTAGTACTACTGGTTGAGAACCCCTGCTCTCCATATAGTTAGGCATATAATATAGTTGACACAGCAACGATAGTAAAAGATATGCCATGTAAAACACATCATTTCAGATTACTCCATTCAGTTCATGTTACAGCTATGTAAACCTACTGTTACTGCCATCGACCTTATGCAAGCACACCACCTATTTATTCTTAAGAAGCATTAAGTCTATAAATGATTATCTATGAATGATAAACAATAATGACATGTAAAAATGTTAATACATAAATATTCCTTTGCATTGTTACAAATATAACCAGTGTTTATTTTAACTCTGAAAAACTTCATAGTTCAAATAAGGTTAGTCCATCGCATAAGTGGGCCTTGCAAACTACCATCTGACTCATATGCATTATTGCTTGGCTACCACCTTTTAACTCCTTTCAACCCCATTCACCAATCACCTTTCAATGTATTTTTTTGGACGCATCACACACAGTTGATAGGACAGAGGGCAATCTGTGCCAAAAGCACAACTATCATTGGAACAGATGTTAGAGTTACTAAAAGGTCCAAAAATTATGAGGGCTCTTAAAAAATGTGGCTGTATACATTCGTCTAATAGTAATTGCACCGATGATCTGCTAGTCTGGTTGGTCCAATATAGGGCATTGAGTTGCTTTGGTTCAGGTTCCTAGCCCCAGAAATTAGGTCCGCTACCGTAATATTGCCTCTGGTCCCTCACTGTTGCTATAATGAACCTCTTTTTACCTTTTTAGCAATACCATCTAACCACCTCTCTTCCCACTTGTGGTTCACCGTTCCATGCTGCAGGATTCATGACAGAGCTACCAATTAAATAACACGAGAGACTGCTGCAGAACTGAAAAATAAGCAGTAGAGTAACGGGCTAAATATAGCTGGCGGAGCTGTCCACTAGATCCTGATGTGATTTAGAAGGTCATGAAATAAAGTTTTCTTAGAGCACTGCTGTGAATTTATATTACAACCACTGGAAATAAAGCAAGTCCCTATTTAGCCTTCCCTGCGTTGATGAATTGTCAGTGCATCTCTGAGAAAGTAAATACATCACAGCAATCCTTTATGTTTAACACCACAGAAGCGGAATATCTGGACAATACTGTACACTGCTGCAGATAAACACGTAGATTCACCTATACAATGAAGAGAATGGGTATTTTTTCATAATGAAGTAACAAATCCAGAATAAAGAATTTATACACAATAAATGTAACAAATGTGTTATGTATTTACCTCTCATGTAGGAGAGTCGTCAGAATATTTATAGGCTGGGGGGTAAGTATATATCATATAATTTTGCATGTATATGTATATATGTGTTTGTTCTTTTGTATGTGTGTGTGTGTATATGTATCTGTGTGTGCCTTTGTGTGTGTGTGTGTTTGTGTACTTTTATATGTGTGTGTGTTAGTGTACTTTTGTGTGTGTGTGTGATTGTGTACTTTTGTGTGAGTGTGTGTGTTTGTGTACTTTTGTGTGTGTGTGTGTGTGTTTGTGTACTTTTGTGTGTGTGTGTGATTGTGTAGTTTTGTATATGTGTGTGTACTTTTGTATGTGTGCGTGTACTATTATATGTGGGTGTGTATGTGTGTGTGTGTGTGGTTTTGTATGTGTGTGTGTGTCTATGTTACACTCTGCAGGTTCATCCTGGCAGAGTGTGTGTTAATTTCTTGCAAGTTCTATGTGTCTGATTTTCTCCCAGCAGCAGGTTAATTGTCCCTGGAGGTGTGTCTGGCTTCCACAGCCATTGGGGGAGTGTTCTTTAAATAGCCTCCAGTGCAAGTAGCATGTGCTGGTCATAGCTTCTAGTTCCTAGTGTCTCTGTGCCAGTTTCTTTCCTTCTCTTGCCTTGTGCTACATTGCTTCTTACTTTCTTGAGTGCCCCAGTTCTGTCCTTGCCCGGTACCTTGCCTCATACCTTTGTGTCTCCATTCCCTCCATCTCCCACCTTGCTGTTCAGTCCCATTTGTATTTACCTTGCTTATCCTGCCTGACTGTTTCTGTTAACCCCTTGTGGGTTTCCGCTGTTTGCTTGTGTGTGTGATTGGACTGACAAGACAGACTAAACTAACCAGGGCAGTCTGTTCCTTCCTAGTCTGCCGTGTCTGTTCAGTGTTTTGTGTATTACCTGGAATCTGTACCTGCAATAAACCCCTTGCATTCATATTGGCTTCTGCATTCTTTGTACCTAGCCTCAGGTATTCATAACAGTCTATGTGGGTGTGTATATGTCTGTGTGTGTGTGTACTTTTGTATGTGTGTGTGTCTATGTGGGTGTGTACTTTTTTATGTGTGTGTGCTTTTGTATGTGTGTGTGTCTATGTGTCCAGACCTACGCTCGGATGCGGTTTTACGCTGATCGTAAGCGTAAAAACTGGCTCGGATGCGGTTTTACGCTGATCGTAAGCGTAAAAACTGCCATTTGTACTTACTGCGCATGGGTGGGGCAGATGATACGCTCATGATACGGTCTGTTACGGTCTATCGTAACCGCTTCGTATTACCGATCATGGGGGCGTGCCTGCCATTTGAAAGCCGTAACCACGCACCGAGGGCGGGGTGAGGCATTTAAACAGTTTTACAGTATGGGCGTGCTAAGCGTCGCTAATACACAATGGGGTAGATCCAGAACTACGTGTGCCGTACGTTTATTTGCGGAGCGTATTTTCGTGCACGAAAGTTCGCTACACTTCCCTCGGCACACCCCTTGCATGGACGTATTTTGTTAAGATACGCTTTCCAAACCCTACCTTAACTTTTTCCAACGTAACCGCTGTCATACGCACACGTACGTATGGGCTGAACGAATTTACGCAGCTAAGTACGCCCATACTGTATACTTTAAATACCACCCCCCACCTACTTCACGTATTTCAGACGTATTTTCGAGTACCGTAAATTTGGCATGCCCACATGTAAGTATTTACGTGACACATACGTGAATGGCCCATACGTTCACAATTACGCTACGTAAATGTGCGTATTTTCTATGGTGCGCATGCGCAGTGCGTTCTAAACTGCGAATTTACGTCTCCGCCACGCGTAAATTTGCTTTGAAGCGTTGTTCTGGATCAGGCCCAATGAACATAAGGACGGCAGCGGGTACGAACACAAAAGTTATGGTAGGGTTTGCCGAGTGTATGGAAGCTAAACTAGGTATGGACAAGGGAGTGCCTATTACTGTGCATCGGTGGTACGTTCGCCGTTAATACGCTACGCACACCAGCGTAGGTCTGGATCAGGCCCTATGTGTGTATGTGTGTGTGTGTATCTGTGTGTATGTGTGTGTGTGTGTGTGTAAAAACTACTATTTACCTTATTTAAAGTTTGAGTCAGTATTAAACGGCAAATGGCAGAGTGCCCACTCACACACACACTCACACACTCACTCCAGCCAGGCACTCTTTAATGAAATAATGACATGGAGACATTTGCTGTGATTAATAAGTGTACATGGTTTATTAAATTAGGGTCAATTTAGAATTGATGACTGTATTCATTTGTCATCCAGGAGTCAATAGGTGTCTCAAATAGCAGATAGGGGGGTTCAGCATGTTACCCTCAACCAAACCCCATAAGTTAACTCTTTGTGACCTTGACCTTGATTCCCCCTTGAAACTGGTCTTCCAGCAAAAACAGTCAATTCCGTTCATAACTGCGCACCCCAGCACCTGGAAGGTGGCAGCACCTCAACCGCTAGGGTCCTCGCATCTATGTCAGATTGTGTTCCCCCATTTCTCCCCAAATTCCCCCATGTACCAACACCCCCTTTTTGTTGACCCCCCACTGTTACCGCCCAACCATGCACCGTCTGGAAAAAGAAAAAGACAAGCAAACTTTATATATAACAATTCCAAATGTCTAAGGAAGGGAGATTCTGCCCATCCTGTCCCCTGGCCTTTAAATAACCTCTTTTTAGGCCCTGGATGAGGGGCCCCCAAGAGATCTTTGCCCTGTGAACCCCCTACCCATTGGTCATACAGCCTGACCCTAACCCTCCCTACCCCGCACAAACCTGTCCCTTGGTCCGGCGATATCAGCGGCGGAGGTGCGGCAGAGGGATATCGCCGTTTCTGAAGGCGAATGGGTCACGTATGCCGAACGGGATACTCACCCATTCTAAAGAGAGAAAAAATAGAAACTCTGCTTTATTCGAAATAGGGACATCCGTAAAGGAACTTTTGGATGTCCCAATTTCGGAAAGCAGAGTTTCTTAGCGGGGAGTGACAATGATTCCCATGCCCCTCGTTCTTTGCATATTGAATACACAACTTACTATCTTTATAAGAGTGTTACATTTTGTAAGACCCAGGCTGAAAACTAGAGTCTATACATAGCCAGATTAACCATGGGACTAAAGCCAAGGCCTCCCTCTGAAAATAGGCCCACGCACACTGCAGATCTCCAGGTGGGTCTGGTACAAAATGTCGACCTGATTACAGGTTAATATGTCGACAGTTGAGAATTACGTTAGTATTTTTGGTTGTAACGTCTCTTAACTTAATGTAATGCAGACGGCTTCAGAAACTTCAGAAACGTTTTAAAAAACTTAAAAAACTTCAGAAATATAATAATATGTATGTACCATTTATATAATACTAACATCTTGCTCAATTGTTAACATTTTGACCTGTAACAACCAGATAACCTTCATGCAAAAGGATAAATGCCAGGGACAGACATCATTCTCCAAAGCCCCAGGTCCACATGACCCTCAATCCAGCCCTGAGTCTGTATGTTATTATTTTTGATTTTATGAGATCACTTGCTTGAGGCATGAACATGCAGCAGTACTGGTTCCCCCAGTAATCCATATAGCTGCTGTAACGGAAAGGTGCTATAGGTAATACTGAACGGCCACAAAAGGGATTCTAAACATGTTTTATTGAAATTACAGTCCAAACCCTGCCCTCCATTACTCCTGAGATGTTTCATATTGAAGCCATTTTCAGAAACAAGTTTTTTGTCCTCTGCTAACAATAAAGGTTATATATCTTTCCATCGCCTTATACAGATATAAATCATTTTACCACGTCAAAGCGTTAGGGCTAAATAACATGGCTACTTAAAGCGTGTTTCAGTACACATCCTCCTCCCATTAGAAATGCCATATGTAATACGTTATATGAAATATGTATGCCTGGAAGTGCCATCATTATCATATACATATCTACATATATACATACATACATATATACATACATACATACATGAATCCATGTATGGAGGGGGCACGCACCCTTATTAGGAGTCAAATCAGGTGATTAGCTGCAACAGGACCTCTTTTTGCTTTCAGGGGTAAATGCAGAGTTTCATATTATTTATGTACTTATCAATTTATCAACATGTTTTTATATAGCACCTGCAGATAACGTAGCTCTTTACAATTTTAACAATTAGTATAAACAACACTGGGTTGTAACAAACAGACTGGGTGGGTAGGAGGGCCCTGCTCACAAGCTTTTACTCTATAGGACAGTGGGTTTGATACATAAGGGGAAGTGCTATATATCACACAATGGAACCAACCAGGTTAGTAATAGAGATCAGGGAATTTTAGAATAGAAAGAGAGAGAGTGCAGGTTTGTGTTAATAATGTAAAAGAAAGGCAAAGTGGTTGTTAATATGATAAGCTTGTCTAAAGAGGTGAGTTTTGAGATAGCTCTTGAAAGTTACAGTCATTACAGGGAGTGTGCCTTAAACAACTGGTGATTGAGCCCACTCGCAAAATGGTCATCTTGCATTTGGTACTTACAAATGGTGACCGATTCTCAGAAGTAAGTGTGGGTGAGTGACTATCAAGCAGTGTGGTTTAGTATAATGACTGAGAGAGACACGTGCCACACAAAGACGGGGGTGCTAGACGTTAAGGTGGATTTTATAGAAATGGGGAAATATGTAAGTGATTCTTTGGCAGAGTGGAGGCACATGAAAGGAGTTCAGGAGCAGTGGGGAAATTAATTATTAACAGCAACAGAGCTTTGTATAAGGAAGGTTAGGAAAAACCCCAGAAAAAGAAAGCCAATGTGCTTTACTAAAGAGGTAGCAACTATAGTCAAATCAAAAAAGATGGCCTTTCGGAATTATAAGCAAACTCAAAATAATGATGACAGGGAAGAGTATTTTACAAAACAGAAGAAGGCTAAAAAAGGTTATCAGAGCAGCAAAGGCACAAACTGAAGAAAAACTGGCCCACTTGGTACAAAAAGGGGACAAAATCTTTTTTAGGTATATAAAGAAAAGGTAAAAA
Source organism: Limnodynastes dumerilii (assembly GCA_011038615.1). Taxonomy (NCBI): domain Eukaryota; kingdom Metazoa; phylum Chordata; class Amphibia; order Anura; family Limnodynastidae; genus Limnodynastes; species Limnodynastes dumerilii. Next base: position 113,690 of record WWET01001699.1, on the reverse strand, counting down.
AAATAAAGAAGGTATTGTAAGGCTCAAAACAGAGAATGGGATTCTTGTTGAGGATGAAAGGGCTATGGCTGATCATCTTAACAAGTATTTCTGTTTAATATTCACAAAAGAAAGAGAGGGGAAGGGGCCACTTTTAAATGGGAAGGCTATTAATACAATGGGGACAACTACTTTCACTGAGGAGCAGGTATTAAAAGAAATTTCAAAGCTGAAAGTGGACAAATCAATGGGACCAGATGGGATACATCCGAGGATACTAAAAGAGCTTAGAGGGGTGCTGGCAAAACCATTAACTGAATTATTCAATCAGTCACTACTAACTGGAAAATAGCAAATGTCATCCCTCTGCAAAAATGTCGAAGTAGGGAAGAAGCATCAAACTACTGACCAGTAAGTCTAACATCAGTAGTAGGGAAATTGATGGAAACACTGTTAAAGGAACAAATTGTACAGTATCTTAAATCCAGTAATTTACAGGATCCCAAGCAGCATGGATTTACTGGGGGAAGATCATGTCAAACAAATCTTATTACATTTTTTTACTGGGTCAGTAAAGCATTAGATAAGGGGGAGCTGTAGACATAGCTTATCTAGATTTTAGCAAGGCTTTTGACACTAGGCCACATCGCAGACTGTTAAATAAGCTGGAAACTTTGGGACTGGACTTAAAGATAGTTGCATGGATACGATCTTGGTTACAGGACAGACAACAAAGGGTAGTAGCAAATGGAATCCCTTCTGGGGATGGCAAAATCATACACTTGGGGCACAAAAACCCAAAAGCTCAATATAGCATTAATGGCACTACATTAGAATCTACTGAGGAGGAAAGTGATCTAGGAGTCATTATTTTATGTGACTTAAAGGTAGTCAAGCAATTTAACAAAGCAATGAGAAAGGCAAGTCAGATGCTTGGTTGCATAGTGAGAGGAATTAGTAGCAGAAAGAGAGAAGTAGTGATGCCCCTTTATAGATCGATGGTACCTAGAATACTGTGTTCAGTTCTGGAGGCCATATCTCCAGAAATACATAAATACATTAGAGACTGTGCAAAGAAGAGCAACTAAAATGGTCCGTGGTCTGTGTCACAAATCATACCAAGAAAGGCTAGAGGAACTAAACATTTATAGCTTGGAGCAGAGAAAGGAGAGGGGGGGATATTATAGCAACTTTCAAATATATCAAGGGTTGTGACCGGCTAGAGGAGGGGGGCATTTTTCAAAGGAAGAGGTGTAATAGAACACGAGGGCATGAATATAAACTGGAGGGTGGTAGATTCAGAGGAAATGTGCGGAAAAATTACTTCACTGAAAGGGTGATAGATAAGTGGAATAACCTCCTATCTGAGGTGGTAGAGTTAACACAGTAGAACAGTTTAAACATGCTTGGGATAAATATAAGGAAACCCTAAATCTTAAACTAAATTGAGAGTAAATATGGTCAAGGGTCAGTATAGTTTTAAATAAACAAATGGGCAGACTGGATGGGTCATGTGGCTCTTATCTGCTGGCACTTTCTATGATTCTATGTTTCTATATTTTTGTATTTTGGAAATTTGTTTTAGGTGTATATAACAGGATTTAGAAACCCCCATATATTTACCATATTGTCGTGCCCCATACTATAACAACAAGCTTTTCACCACATCAATATCAGCTCCAGAAATGGCTGTAAATTTCCTTAAGCTGAAGACTGGTGACAAAGAAAAGGAGCATTAAGTAAGAAATTAATTTTGTTATAAACTTTTTATTGCATATCATATACTGCAAAGTTATAATTCTCCTTTAGAATTACAGCTTTAATTGAGAAATATTATTTTAGTATCCACCATGTAAATAACATACATGTCTTTTATACAGTCAAATAAGGTCTTTCTTTTACTGATTGCCTGGTCAGTGACAGCACAGCCAGTGTCTCTGAAAGCAATGTGGGCAGATGGTAAAGGTGAGCTCAGCCCACACTGAGAAATAGAATGCTATTATTTTATATTATCAGATACTGTCCTCAGTGTAGTTGGGGGTGGGATCGAGGAACAGCAAGGAAAGGAGAGAGAGCAGGTTATGAAACAGGACACTCTAGGGCTAGTGGCCAGAGAATGAAATACACATTTACAAAACCACAGAAATCTCAGAGAGGAGCTAATGTGCCATAGTGTGGTTTCCAGGCACTTTGAACATCCCTCTTCCCCTTAGTGTGTCCCTAGTTCTGGCACTACAGGAGACTGGGGGGTAGATCCAGAACTACGTTCATCTTCCACAGACGGACGTAATTCAATGAACAATAGCTACTGCGCATGCGTAGTAGCTATTGTACGTAATCTGCGTATCGTTTCTATACGTAGATTGTGTATATGCGGTCTAAAAAAAAGAAAAGATCTGATGAACTGCGCATGCATGGAACTAATTTACGCTATCTACGTTTATTTTATGCACGGAAGTCCATTAGGCACGGACTTGGGAGTCGCACGTGAGAGAATACGTATGGAGGGGCGTGGTCATAATCCATCCGAAGACAGACACGTGAAAGTGAGTGGGGGGAGGCATTTAAATGACCATTTGAGGGCACAGTGAGGGCGCGGTTAGTTAGATACGCACGTACGGAACTATTATACGCACAGAAATGCCCACTTAAAGATAAGCGGGGTCGAGGCACACGTAAGTCACTGTCAACCCGTCCGTATGAGCGGATTGTCATGTGTGTTGCCTTGAAACGTCTGTGCGTATAATTGAGTACTTTTAACAAACGGGTCTCTGAATATGGCCCAGCATCTCAGGGCGGCCAAGTTACCATGAAATTTACCCCTCCCTATATGCCTATAAATCAGGAACATGGATTTCTCACTTATCCCTTCCAGTCCCTTTACAGTGAATTTAATTAAACCGTTTCCCTGGATATTTACACATATATCATTCTGTCCAGGAGATACATTTCTCTTTTAGTCAGTATAGAACATGCAATCTTTGTTTTCTACAACATAAATACATTTCAATGACTGTCACCCACAGTGGGATTGATCCAGAATTAGGAGCAAGAACAAAAAAGTAACAATGGAAAACGTGCAGATTACTTACATTTTTCACATGGTTGGAGATTATGTTTATAGCATGCAAATAAGGGACATCTATCATTTAATCTGTCCTGTAGTGATAAACTAGAAACAGGGCCGGTGCTAGCATGCCTCCCCCCCAGTACTCCCATCATGCATCTCCAGCCTCCCCCCCCACGTACTTTCATTATGTGCCACCAGACTACCCCCCCAAAA
>WWET01001699.1:99156-109887 GCA_011038615.1 Limnodynastes dumerilii | reverse complement strand
GTATCCCAAGATGTGCCCCCAGCCCCCAAATTGTTTTTATACTTACCTGGAGTCTTCCTGCACGGCGCTCTCCTCCTCCGGCAGACAACTCATACAGGAAGTTTCTGTATGAGCGTCTGAGGCAGTTACACAGAGCAGCTGACATCAGCTGCTCTATGTAACTACCGCGGCAGCTAATGCATTAACCTCCTGTATGAGCTGCCTGCTGGTCTCCATTGCATCCGATGCCGGGGACGGGAGATAGCAGGCGGAGGGGAGCGCCTCTCTGGCTTGGCGCCCCCCCTTCCTCGCTTACCATGTTCCACCACCAGCCCTGGCTAGAAAGCATCACCTGTGGGCACTCACTGGCTGTTTTTCACACATGTCATTCCAATCAGGTCCAGTGTTAGGGTGTTCAGCTCCCACTGGGGCTGATTATTTCAAAGTACACAACATAGCATCGAGTAAACCTTCCAATTCAAGCAATCAAATAATGTCGCAATGATTTCCCTTCCTTCCAGAGTTTCTTCATCATTCAATGAATTAGAAAGCTGCACAGGCATCCTGCCATGATTATCATCCAATCAGTGTAGACTGATGGAAGGCCCATACATCCATCAGCTGCGGTTACACTCTCCAGTAAGAAATCTAATTTTAGAAAAAGGGACATCTGAAAGTTCCTTTTCAGATGTCCCTTTTTTGAATATTTACCTATTTAGACTTTTTTTAAATGAATTGGTGAATATGCCCTTTGGCATACTTCACCAATTCTCTTTCACAATTTGCGATATCCCTCCGCCGCTGCTATCGTCAGACCTGGAACAGGTGAGTAAACTCTCTGTGCGGGGTAGGGAGGCTTAGGGTCAGGCTGTAGGGGAGGGAGGGTTAGGGTCAGGCTGCGGGAGAAGGAGGATTAGGGTCAGGCTGCAGGGGAGGGAGGGTTAGGGTCAGACTCTGGGAGATGGTGGCTTAGGGTCAGGCTGCAAGTAAGGGAGGGTTAGGGTCAGGCTGCCAGGAAGGGAGGGTTAGAGTTAGGGTAGTGAGAGGGGAGGGTTAGGGTTAGAATTAGGGAAAGGAGTGGGGGGACTACTTATTGGACCACGGAGCTTTCGGTGCTCCGTGGATCGATTGCTATGCCTCATCGAGGCATAGGGATCGACATCCCAGCCAGTTCACAACTGGCTGGGGAGGAAACGGCCGAATCGAAAATCGACCGTTCGGACCGGAGCCCCACACTCCATCAGCTGCAATTGACTTCTATCAATCTCAGAAGTACCTCCTTCTTCAGCCAAGATTGTCGCTCCCAGCAAGAGCAGTGTGTGGTGCCAAAATTGGGACCTTTCCCTAGGTGAAAATTGTTGCAATTTTCAGAACCTCCTACTAAGAGCGATAATCCCTCTAGTGTGTGGCCAGCTTTAGTTTCAAAAGTTAAATAATATGATGGTATTATGTAATATGTCTTAATAAATAAATAAATATACTCAATATATTTATTTGGAGATATTGAGCTATACGCTATAAAAATATATTTTCTATGTAAATACTTTTTACTACCTTTAACAAATAATTTATTTGATGCCACTCTACTCTAATTCAATGATTGCTTTGAAACTAACCTAAACATAGAGTTAATAGCATGACATAATTCTTTGTTTCCGGTGATGTGATAACAATAGCCTCCTCCCACACACATTTAGCAATTAGAAAGATGTACCATTCTATTTAGATATAACTGCCCTGTAAGCAAGTGATAAGCTCTCAGCAGGTACATCCTGACATGTTATTGTCACATTGCTCTATGCACCAGTTGAAGAACCCGCTGTATGCTAGTTCAATTACCTGAGCTCGCTGTATAGGATAGTGCGATTGTCATATTGCTCTAAAATAGCACAAACAGCCAGCCATTAAAATTATTTATGGAGCAAAAATAAAAATAACAAATGCCAAATGGCTGAGAGCCTGACCAACCCCTAAACCCTGACAGACAATAAATCAGACACAATTAAGACAGAGAGACTTAGGTTTCAATTATAAGGGGGCACAGTTTATCAATCAATCTCTGATTAGAATTGGTGAGTGAGTTTATTGGGCTGAAAGGTGGCCACAGAAGTTATGGGGGTCAGGATCCTTGTCTAGTCTATGCTTAAAAAAACCATATTGAGACCAAGGGCCAAACAATGGTCAGTCTATAGTTACTGCCCCTTTAATCCAAAGCTGCTCACACCCATTCACAAAAAAGGATGACTACCACCGGGACCGACAAGACCAACGTCCAATTTGCAAATAATAAGCTGGGGAATACCTTGTGACCACTTGATGTTATAAAGCCCTTTCCACATGGCACCAGCCAGAAAGGCACAGTAAACAAAGAGGGCAAACATCCTTTACTCACTCCTTATATACCCTGTCCTATGTAAGCAAATCCCACCCCTTTTTCAACTAACCACTAGAAAGGTAAGCACAGGGTTAAGTACTTAGCCCATAGTGATATTAAACTCACTGACTGGGCCAGACTCCGCTTATAGGAATCCTCTGGTTGGGTATGTAAATTTGAGAGGAGGCTCTGGTTGGTTTCATAAGACATCTTAATAGGAGGCGCTTACTTTCTTCTCCTTGGATTTACCCTCCCTCCCACCATTTATTGGTTAAGTTTTTATGGTCCGAAGAGTTATTTATTGCTGTAAGCAGCTTCATTGTGTTTATACATGTTGTGTTGATGATATTTTCTCTTGGCGCAGGTGGAGGTTGTGCCGAGGCAGCATCTGGGAGTTTAAAAGGTTTTTTTCTCGGCCGTGTTTAAGGATCGGTTTAAGCCAAGACACATTTTGCCTGGGCGGTCTCTCTGTCACCCAATGTTATAGCTGTGCCAAGGCGGAAGGAGAGCGCCAAAGGTTATGTCTTCTGGGATAACAAAAATTATGTATGCCGGTTGTTACGAAAATAGGGCTTTCCCCCCTTTATGTATGTCGTATATCTCCACCATAAAGGCGGAGATAGACATGCAAATTAGGGGATAGGCCTCAGATCTGATTGGAAATGTTAGGGTAGGAACCTGGACACATAAGTGTCCAGATTTACAACTGCCAGCGCGGAGTGCACAGGGTGTGCACTCCCCGCTACGATGCCGGCCGTACTGACCTCGGGCGACCGTAAGATGCCCGTAGGTCTGGATTCTGTCTATTGTTTATATTATATTGTTGTCTTGTTGAACAATACCGTTGTACAATGCATCTGCTTTTTTTTATTTGACCATCATCAATATTAGGTAGTTAAAGTTAAATTGAATTAATTAAATAAAACTAATTAGTGTAGTCAATAAATATATTTTAGACCCAATGAAAACTGATCTATCTTCCCAGGTGGCACCGTGGGTCCAGGGATCAACCATGTGAAGTTTGATGGTAACTCCTTATCATGCTAAAGGGGTGGTATTTATCCTCACTTGTACCTATGCGTTCCTTGATTGCCTTAAATACAGTAGGCCCTTAGGGAATGTGGTACACAAGTACATTTTCTAGTCTGACAAGCAGGGCTGCCGAGAGGGCAGGGAGTACAAATGATTTGGGTCCCTCTTTTGAGCACACTGGTGTGTTCTAAGACAGCAATGCTAAGGTCAATCCGATAATACAAATAAGAGATTTGTGCTATAAAAAGAAAATGTATAAACATGAGCTGAATAATGCAGTATGCAGAGGAAAATAATACAATTTCTGAAGAAACACTTAACAAAATAATATTACATTTCATTTCAGTGTTATTAATAACAGAAAAATGTTATCCGTTTGCTTAGATTAGCAGTTGTCAAATTTGTAATAAGATTTACTTTTATATGACATATTTATTTAGTTTACACATTATTTTTTAATGATTTTCTACATATGCCATTCAGCCTCAAAGATATTTTATAAATATAATTTAAGCAGGGTACTGCCCCCGGTTAATTCATATTAAAGTGCCACTGCCAACTCCTCACAACTTTGCCCAGTCTGACAGTGGTTCAAATAAAACCAGAGGTACTAAATAACACCACTGCTTGAGAATCCCTGGTTTAGATAAATCATTAATTCATGTGTATTGCAAACATAATTATCTGGGCCTAGAATTACAAACACCTACATATTGTCAGAATAAATACAATATAATGGACCTGATGGACTAATCAGAATGCTAAAAACTGCCAATAACAGGAATGCTAAAAATCTAACTATGATCATCTGAACAGCTTCAGACAAAGACCCTGATCCAGACCTACGCTCATGAAACGCCTTTGTGCGTAGCGTATTTACGCCACCGTAAGTACTAAGCACTTCATTAGGCACTCCCCTCAGGCGTCCGTATTTAAGCCGTCTTACGCCACCCAAACCCTACCCTAACTTTTCTGTTTGTAATCACAGCCGTCCGTAAGCTCCTTGCGTAGTTACGAAACTTAGCACGCCCATACTGTATGATTTAAATGCCTCACATCGCCCTCGAAGCGTAATTACGGTAGTGGCACGCCCCTTCAAGCGTTGTTACGAAGCTGGTACGCAATAGGTCCATACGCTCAGAGTTTTGTTGCGTAACATCGGCCCCGCGCATGCACAGTAAGTATAAATGGTCACTTTTACGCTTATGAAAAGCGTAAAAATGCTCCCGGACGTAGGTCTGGATCAGGCCCAAAGTGCCATTCAGCTCTGTAAGTAACACCCGTATATAACTAACAAGCTAATTTTGAATAAAATCATTACATAATAATCGCAAAAGACAACTTGACATGTGCTTAAAATGAAATAACAATTGCTCTCAGAAATTGACATCTACCAACAATAGACAATAGAGCATATTAAACTATACCACAGAGAGATTTTGACAGAAAGAAATATGAATTACTTAGTATATTAAGAATATAAACAGAGATTATGAAAAACATTGGAAATGGCAAATAAATGTTTTTAGGAAAAGTAGATATTTTTGCATTTTTTAAACACTACGGACCTTATTCACACTTAATAATTCTTATGATTTTAGGTGCGTATATTTAAGAACGGATGAACTGCGCATGCGTAGTAACTTTTATACGCTCTTTGGGTTGGACTTAAGATTGCAAATTCTGTGCTTATACACTATGGGCTTGATCCAGAGGCCCGTCGCACGGCAGTAACACGCCGGGCGTACGCGTAAGATCGTCTAAAGAGATGATCTGCGCATGCGCCGTGCAGATGTATCCTGGATCGGGCGTCTGTAGCTTCAGCGTAGTAACGCTGGTGGGGGCGTCCCCCAGCATTACTACGCAGAAGTTATGGCAGGTAGGCGGGGGGAGGGAGGGTAATGAGGCTGGGAGCGTCCCAGCATATTAACAGTCGTTTACGATGGCTGAAGTTAGGGTAGCTTTCAGCCGGCGTAAGTGACTGTTTATACGCTGGGGCAAGGGGGGAGTGACGGGGGAGGGAAGCGATGGTAGGTCTGGATACGGCCCAAATGAAGGTGCGGTTATGCAGTTAAGCCCCTAAGTAGACGCCCTACACATTCAAATGCGAAACAAGAGTTAATGGAGCCCTATGGCACTCGTAAGTCACATAAGAACTTGAAAACCGGGGGCGTGCCGAGGGAGTTTCATTGCTATTAGTTGCGTATATTTAGGAACCTATCGCGTTCTTAAGTGTGAATCAGATCCTTCATGAAGAAACTTTGTTGTTACCAAGAGCAACCAATCTTTTCCTAGCAAAAACTTATCTAGTGAGGTCTAGAAAAGAGTTGCTACAATCTGATTGGTTGTCGGGTGTCTTATATGTGCTGACACATAGTGTTATATAATGTGTGTTTGGAGCGCCGGACCTCACTTTTGCTTCTTGTTGTTACACAGTGGTCACTTGGTCCTTGGCTGCACCTCTTCCATTTGTATATACACTTATACATATTTCATAAATTCGAAAAGAAGCGCAGCCTTGTGTGCTCTTGATACTAATTGGTAGACTGAGTCCTCCACGACATGGCTGCTACATACTTTTGAGTACACATAGTGCAACACAGTTAAAGACTCACCTACAGGAGGTGCCTTGATACTGGGCAGGTGAGCTTAACCCAATATAGTGAACATAACCTTATGGAGGACTGGACCTCTTTTTGTTCCTTATATTCGTACAATCAATTATGTTCTGTTTTTTCTTAAGTTTAACATATTAACTAGCCTTTTCAGCATTCTGATGTTTGATGCTTAAAAATGATGGATTAGACCCTAAATTATCATTTATATGGGATTTAGCCAGCTAAATTTTATATGGAAATGCTCTTAAAGTCAAAACTAATTTTGGTCTTAGGAAAATAGTATTTTAATTTTTTTATTTTGCTGGAAAAATTGCAGATATTGGATGATTTAGAAATCCATCTTAATAACAATTATTAAACTGTTTTGTCTATCAGTAGAAGATTAAAGGAGTGCAGTGACCTAATCCTAATTTCCAGCATCATCATCAGGGTAATCAAGTCAATCAAATTCAACTACCTGTTATCATGTTTAAAAGCTACTGATATACAGTAACATTGTGTGCTTCAGTGTAACACAGGTCAGAATGAAGTTATTGTTCTCTCTAAGACAAGAGCTACTTCTGCGCGGCCCAAGACTCATTATAGAATCTAGGTAGGGGGCTTGGTTTAAATTGCATAGCTTCAGTCCTAAAGCTTATTAATCTTGTAGAGTTATTAAGTATTGTGCTGACTTCTATAGTACATTGTTTGCTGAAAGAAAAGTATAGTAATTTAATCGCAGAGCCTATTAAACTTATACTCAGCACAATGCAAATGAGGAACAATTAATATGGAAGCGGTAATGCTGAATTGGCATTTGCAAGTGTTGTAATATTAGTATCATGAAAGCATGGGAAAGTTTTAATGGTTATAAAGTTATTTTTCCCAAAATAACTTTTGTTTCCTCGTTTTGGGCTGGATGCAGACAGCAGCGACGGTGGAGGTCTGGCAGTAGCGGCAGTGGCGTTCTGATGGATGATTGCCACGCGTTCGTTATTCTCGTGCGTGCGAGGGAAGACCACTCCTCTTGCACACACAGGACCCTACATTAACATTTATGCATTGACCCCATTGAAAATGTTCATATTTGTTTTTATTTTTTTTTTTGTTTTTTTTTAGGTGTTTTTATATATTATATTTTTCTAGCATAGCCAAAAAATGTTATCCCACTAAATCTGCTTTCATAATGTTGTACCATAGGACAGATTGTCTATACAGTTAAGAAAGTAGAAACCAATCTGTTTGAATGTACTACTGAAATCCAACTTGGCAAATGGGCCATAATAAGTTCTACACCAAATCTCCATCAGACCCATCTCTAACTGTCCATTTTAGTACAAGACTTAGGCTAAGTTTTGCCCCTTCTGTGGCCCAAGACTGGAGGCAGTTCAAAAGGAGATTAATGATAGCTATAACATGATTGCTTGCTTTGAGCAGCCATAACACCCAACGTTGGTTGTACGGAATACCGTCGGGACGCAAAGTGGGTGTGGCCATTTCTCCAGGGTAACGACTGTTATTTAAAATGAAGGATAGTAGTGGATTCAGGGAGAAATAGGACGGCCATCTTGGGTCAGGGGGTATTTTTCCAGATTGAAACCTATTGGAGGTTGCTTCATCTGGATCAATTTCACTTGTAACATAGGGATTGCAGGAGATCCATAATAGGTTGAACTTGATGGGCTGGTTTCTTTTTAGCCTCATCAGCTATGTTACTATGGGCCTGATCCTGATTTGTGCGTGCCAGATGTAACACAATAGATCTCCTAGCATAGAGAACTTAGTTCTGAGAAGATCCGTCCAACAGAGTGTCACAGATTTATACAGGGCCGGATTGAGGGCTATGTGGGCCTGGGGCTGAAAATGATCGAGGGCCTACACTATATAGTACGTTTGGAGGAGTTTATCCTTATGCACTGCAGTGGCTGGAAATTTGCGGTGTGGGCCTATTTTCAGATGGAGGTCTGGGGCTGTAGTCCTATTAGCCCCATTGTTAATCTGGCCCTGGATTTATATGCCTAATCCTCACAAAGGGGACGGGAATAGGCATGCAAATGATAGAGAGTGGGCGGCGGTATGCACTTCCGCACGGGTCTGCACTCAGACAGATGCAGATCCGTGCAGAGAACTTAAGATAAGGTTCTGGAAACATAAGCGTCCAGAGCTCCGTATGTTAGAGGGGAGTGACAAGGACGTTCAGGGATTTGCAGGCCTCCATGCGTACAGAACATGCGCTGGATCCTATGTTACTATGTCATGGATGCAAAGAGTGCATCCACTCAGAGGCATTCACAACTCTTAACCCCCTCCTCTGACATGGTGGCGTGCATCACTGGCATATATCGCATGTGAGAGTAACATTGCAGAGCAACAATAAATGAATAATAACAAATAAATAAGGACAGAGAATAAAAGAGAGACTGTGCTGCCCGAAGTGAGATGGATGGAATGTCCATTTTTATCTACAGAAGCTTTAGTACCATTAAATGTGCAACACAGTATATTGTAGCACTTTCTGTACTGGAGTACAACGATGGATCGTGGGATTGGTGTCATTGGGCTGGATCCTCAGTAACGGCTGACAGGGGAGTTACGTACATGTCGTGCGTAATTCCCCTGTTTTGAAGGTTGTACGCATGAGCACAACCTTCATACGACGACATAAGGGCCGGCGTACATTACGAATGCCTACTCTTACGAAAAGAGGGGCTTTCCCCTCCAGTACACATGTCGTATCTCCGCCGTAAAGGCAGAAATAGACATGCTAATTAAGGGACGGGGAGGAGGAAGCCCCGTTACGATCAGCTATGCGACCATAAAGCCGCATACCTGATAGTAACAGTTAGGGTAGGAATCTGGACACGTAAGTGTACTCCCCGCTCCGATGGCGGCTGTACAGACCTCGGGCGTCTGTAGGTCAGGATCCGGCCCATTGACTGGGATGTAGAGTTTTAAAATAAGAGAAAAAAAACACGTTGAATCACAAGGGGGCAAATTTTATGTGTAAACATTTTTAAGTGTAGTTTATAAGTGAAAGATAAGAGCTAAGTCTAAATAACAGTATAAATAATAGTAAAGCATAAAAGTATTCCCCTTCAGCATGTAAATTGCCACCTGTTTTCCTCTTATTTTTAAACTCTGGATCTGGTCTTCTGTCAGCAGGGAATGATGAATGTTATGGCTACACTAGACTAAAGAATTCCCAGCCTCATTATGACTTCTAAACCAGACTAATAAATGATAGACAAATATTAAACTGCCTTTAAACGCAAACTTGATTTCCTTCACCTCACTCCAAGCAATATTACCACCAAGATCCAATAACCTCTCCAGCTGGCGCCAAGGATCTTGTGGAGATGAGCCTTAAAGCCATGGTCCTAGGCTACAACCTAAAGATTGCCTTATTAAAAGGAGTGTATATAAGGTTGCGGAAAAGGGCAGTCTTGGTTCTCCCGTGCAGAATCCTGAGAGCATATTTTACATGTCTCTCACCCTTCTCCATTATGAATAAAGTTAGCTACTAATTTATGTCTTTTCCACATTCTGAATGTGATTATTCTTACTATGAAATATCATTAACTAAAAATCTCCAAAAATGGTTTCACTTATCAGCTAAAATGAATGATTTATCTATTTAGTAAAAAGGCAAAGGGGAAAATGGCCCCATATTGAGCATAGGAGGGCAGACGGTTACTTATCTAACTCTGGGAACAGAGGCATCAGAACATATTTTGTTGGGGGAGGGGGGGGGGGGAAGAATTTGGTTCAGTCTTGGGGGCCCCTTTCCTTTTTGTTCCCCCCCCGCCCCCTTTCCTTTTTGTCCCCCCCCCCCTCCCCATTTGCAAACTTTAGATAAAGTACTCCTAATACTAAAGAACTAAATAAAAATACACTTCACTTACCTCCTATGTCCTTCTTACTCATACTCCACAGGCTGCAGGCTGTCTCCATGATGTGATGCAGACATGTGGCCTTAGGTCATGTGTCTGCATCACCCTGCAGTAATTAAAGACCCGGAGGGAGGAGGGGGGTTGCGCACGGGCAAACTGAAAATCTGCATAATGGAATATTACACAGACTTGTCAGCATCTGCTGGCCAGAAATCTGGCCGACACATTACTGATAAATCTGTATAACTTTCAGTCATACAGACATGCAAGGCATGGCACACTCTGCTATCCTGGGGAGGAGACACCCTCATATTTTGACTCCTATGTCTGGGAATCGATTTACTAAGCTGCGGGTTTGGAAAAGTGGAGATGTTGCTCATAGCAACCAATCAGATTCTAGCTCTCACTTTCCTATTACATATTAGAGAATGTCAGCTAGAATCTGGTTAGGTTGCTCCATTTTTCCTTTTAAGACATTTAGGGCTCCATTTACTATTGCAATTTTCGGGTGATAATGGGTGTTTTAACACTAAAACGCTCATTATCACCTGAAAATAAACATTTTTAAAGTTACTAAAGTGCATTCGCCATGGAAATCTGCTATTTCCATGGCGATGCACAAACACTTCATAAGGCTTCGGCGGCCCGTTGATCTAAACAGGTGCCGAAGCACTATTACAAGTTACTATCCCTCACTGCCGAAATTCTGATTCGGCAGTGAAGGAAAAAATAACGCCATCTGAGGATGGCGTTATTGACTTCATGCCAGCAATCTCCCCACATTCCCCCCTTTTCCTCCCCCTAATAGCCGTTATTAGGGGGAGGAAAAGCGGGGTATGTGTGGGGAGACCGCTGGTAT
>WWET01001699.1:78723-98869 GCA_011038615.1 Limnodynastes dumerilii | reverse complement strand
TTCATTCGATATGAAGTGCCTGCGCTGTGGGCAGAGCACTTCGAGGGACTTCGAGGGACCTGGGCGGAGGGTTGAGTATTAGTAAATTTTAATGGGGAAGCTGCCAGGCTCTCCACGAACACAGGCGAGCCTGGAGCAGCTTCCCTTCGGGGGAATTTTTTTTTTTGTAAATATAGCCCTTAGTAAACTTAGTCCAATGTTTTGATATAATTATGATTGTTTTACCTTCAGCTGTCTTCTGCTCCATCTGCTGGAAGAAATGGAGCTACAAGTGCACAGAGATAATATTACAATATACATTATGGGATTTTAATAAAAGTTAATCCTTAATAATGTTTGAAAGTTAGACTCACAGCAGGTTTCTAAATGTAAAAACCATTGTGGATTTTTAATTTAAAACAAAATTGAACAATAACTTTTCTTTCATTATTATCCCATAAATTTATAGAGAGATAAGTACATTATATGGGAATGACCCCCTGTCCTTCCATCCATAATAAGTAGAACAGGGAGAATGCTGACTGAAAAGTTTGGAGAGTCCATTTATTAGGCTGAGAGAGAGAGAGAATACGATGCATGCAGCAGTTTACTTTGGTATTTTATTTTTTACCTCTTAGCAGTTGTGGATTTTAAAAGCTCCTGGTACCCGAAAAATCATTGTTTTTTTCTGGTGCTTCTTATTTCTGTTTCAGGCTACATGATAGAGAGATTTTAAAGATCTTAATTGTTATACTCTTCGGGCCTGATCCAGACTTACGATCTAGCGCTGTGTGTACTAACGCACATCGTTACCTGCATGCACTCCCCCTGGCACTCCCCCTGTCCTGGCGTAGTTACACTCTGTTACACCGGCTGAAGGCTACCCTAACTTCAGCTGGCGTAACAAAGTGTAATTAAGCTTAAATTACAACCCCGGCCCTCACCGCCTCATTTCCCTGCCTCCCCCCACCTACCTTTTCTAACTCTAGTGTAATTACGGTGAGCATATGATTGCCACGCCCCCTCCACCGTAATTACGCTAGACTTAGGGACACCCACAAATAGGAATTTCCTTAGTTACGCCGGGCAACATCTGCCTGCAGACGCCCCCTGCAGACGACGGGTGTAGGTCTGGAGCAGGCCCTTCTTCACTAATTCACCCCTGCAGATGGTTGGTTATCCAAGCTATACTCAATGGGACTTTCCTGTCCTGTCCCTGGTATCCAATAGACTTTCCTCTTCTTCACTGACAGTTAGGGTCAGATTTACTAAGCTTTGGGTTTGGATAAAGGGAGATGTTGCCAATAACATCCCCAAAGATATTAAGAACTACCTCAGACCGATACACTCAGTGGAAACACGTTGGTGACTAGTGGTGAGAGTGATCCTTCCGTCCCTGTACTGTTACTGCTCGTCTTCACCGTCTCTCGGTACATTGGATAAGGGAGTTGAGGAGTTCTTAATATCTTTGGGGAAAGAGCTGTAAGTGCATACATATTGGGAGTTTTCCTCTCCCATTGTGGGGAGAAGGGGGGTGATTCAGAGATGCGACTGTGAAAGGATCGCAAATATACGCAACTAAGTTCAGATCTTAGCAGGTTACAGCCCACTGTTTAAATAGTCATTCCCCTTGCAAACAGCGGCGGATCTTAAAGTTAGACCACCATTAAGCAACCCTAACTCTGCGCTGTCATTTGAGATCTTAAGGGAAGTAGTTGCGGTTATTTGAGATCCTAAGTGTCTGCCCGCGCCCACTTTGCCTCATCTCCCTGCCTCCCCCCGCCCATTTCCATGCAAATCCTTCAGATCTTAAACTTCCGCAGCACTTAAGATCTTAAGTGCTTGCGATCGATTCACAGGTCCGCGCTTAGCGAATTTAAGATCCTAACCTCTACGTAGACGGCGTTGCACTATTACTACGCATGCGCATTGATGCAAATTTTCTAAGATCCTAAATATACGCACCTAAGTAGCGATAAAATCGCATCTCTGAATCAGGCCCAAGATTTGTAACCTCATTTTTTATGAAAATGTTTTTTATTGAATACAAACAGAAACACAGTTTTTTTAAAATTATTTTTGTTAATGGAGTTCTGAAATAAATTCATGTTTGTTATTTGAAACATTGGTATTAATGAGATTTATGGAGGATAAAGAATTCTTTTTGGCACATTAAACAAGAGGCAAAACAGATGAGCTGTTTTTCACTGTGTTGTGTGTGGTATTGATTGGAGATCATTTGGTGGAGATCCAGAGAGGGAAGATCTGAAGGAGGAGGAGAAGTTGTTTCTTAAGGCTGTTGAACAAAACATAGGAAATGTGAGTAGGAGAGTATATTTGCTACACTTTCCACTTGCCATTTATACTACACCAAGGAAAGTTCTTTTCCCTTGTATTTCCTTCTGGGATAAGAGGACCTGAGAAAAGTAGGAAAGAAAATCTATGTTTCGTGATATATAACAAGAGAAAGGAAATGTGAGTCGTTATTCATTGTGTTTCTCACTGATTGACTGTACTACACTATCCTATCTCTCCTTTTCCCTGAGGATGTCTATTCCAAGAAAAAGAGAAAAAAGACGGAGAAAGGAAAGATATTGCTACACGCTACAGAACAAGACGAAAGCATTGTGAGAAGGAAATGTTTGCTTTTCACTTTACTCACCTTTGACGGTATTACACCAGGAAGGAGTTTTTTCTTTTCTTCTCTCTTGAGAGCATCCAGCCTGGGAAAAGGAAAGAAAGAAAAAAGAAAGGGCTCCATTTACCATTACTTACCTTCCCCTGGGAATGATGCTGCTCCAAGCTCACACCCCTTTAAAATTTACTAACACTCACCCCTCCCGTGATGACCTCCGCATGCATCGCAGGCCACTTCATATGAATGAAATACCTGCGCATACGCAGAGACTACATTACCGGAATTTTAAGCCCTAATATGAAAAACCACTGCGCATGCGCAGTGTCTTCATATCGGGGCTGAGTCGGATGCATCTCCCGGACAGGTGAGTTTATCTTTTTTTTCTTTTTTTTTTACAGTTTTTAATGTTTAATATGTTTTAATTTTTTTGGTTTAAATGCAAAAAAAAAAAAAAAAAATGTTTTTAACATTAGTGCATACTCCTTCATGCCAGAGGTGTCCCCATACATGCCCCCCTTTTCCTCCTCCTAATAACAGCTATTAGGGGGAGGAAAAGGGGGGAGTATGGGGATATCGCTGGTATGAAGGGACTAACGCCATCTTGAGATGTTTATGTTATGTTATGTTTACCTTTGGTGCCAAATGATAATCTCGGCACCGAGGTATTGTACACTACTCAAAAAAATAAAGGGAACACTTAAACAACACAATGTAACTACAAGTCAAGCAACACTGATTGACAATCAATTTCACATGCTGTTGTGCAAATGGAATAGACAACAGTTGGAAATTATAGGCAATTAGCAAGACACCCCCAATAAAGGAATGGTTCTGCAGGTGTTGACCACAGACAACTTCTCAGTTCCTATGCTTTCTGGCTGATGTTTTGGTCACTTTTGAACGCTGGCGGTGCTACAACCCACACAAGTAGCTCAGGTAGTGCAGCTCACCCAGGATGGCTGTGGCAAGAAGGTTTGCTGTGTTTGTCAGCATAGTGTCCAGAGCATGGAGGTGCTACCAGGAGACAGGCCAGTACCTCAGGAGACATGGAGGAGGTCGTAGGAGGGCAACAACCCAGCAGCAGGACCACTACCTCCGCCTTTGTGCAGGGAGGAACAGGAGGAGCACTGCCAGAGCCCTGCAAAATGACCTCCAGCAGGCCACAAATGTGCATGTGTCTGCTCAAACGGTCAGAAACAGACTCCATGAGGGTGGTATGAGGGCCCGACGTCCACAGGTGGGGGTTGTGCTTACAGCCCAACACCGTGCAGGACGTTTGGCATTTGCCAGAGAACACCAAGATTGGCAAATTCGCCACTGTGCTCTTCACAGATGAAAGCAGGTTCATACTGAGCACATGTGACAGACGTCTGAAGTCTGGAGATGCCATTGAGAACGTTCTGCTGTCTGCAACATCCTCCAGCATGACAGGTTTGGCAGTGGGTCAGTAAAGGTGTGGGGTGGCATTTCTTTGGGGGGCCGCACAGCTCTCCATGTGCTCGCCAGAGGTAGCCTGACTGCCATTAGGTACTGAGATGAGATCCTCAGACCCCTTGTGAGACAATATGCTGGTGCGGTTTCATCTGTTTCATCTCCCGAATTTCGGGAGTCTCCCGGACATTCCGGAAGAGTCGGCAACCCTGGTAAATCTGGCCCTAAGTGTTAATCTAGTCCCATGTTCTTAGAACTCTTTAAAAGGCACCCATGTAGATTTATCTTAGACGGCTGTAATAAGATTGGATTGGTTTCACTTTATTCACTGTGCTTAGGGCATCCAATGGAAATAGATAGCATTATCTAAACCTTGTCACACATATTATCTTGCTTTGGCAGCATTTAAAATGCAATGTTTTGAGTCAGCAGAAAAACTGCTGAAGCAAAAAATATACTTCAAAAAGTCATTGTTATAACATTGTTACTTGTCAAAAGATCAGTTAAACCTTCCCCTCAAAATAGCCAACATATTATGGGCTCCATTTACTATAAATGTGCCTACAACGTTAATTATCAAAGCAAGCCTCGCTGCACCTCGCAGTGAGCCTTGCATCTTCCTTTGTAAAATTTACAAATACTTAAGCGTCCGGTGAGGTCCTGCGACGGTCTGCGGGGCTTTCGCCGGAGACGTTTGGGTAAGCTTGTAACTTAACTTGGGGGGACTGAAAGACACAGGGCACAGGACAGGTGAGTAATTCTTTATTTTACTTTTTATTTAAATCTTCATATTCAACATTTATTTATTCTGTTTTTATTGTTTAAAAAAAACTTACATTTTTATTTGTGTTTATTTTTTTATTAATATGCACACAAGCTGTATTCCTGCCGTCTCCCTATACATACCCCCTTTCCTCCCCTAATAACAGCTATTACGGGGAGGAAAAGGGGGATACATGGGGAGACCGCAGGAATACTTGCCCTAACGTCATTTTTAGATGGCGTTATATAGAGTATCGCCACGGATTGTTAAAATCCCCACTGATACTTTGTAAATTCAGCGATCAGCTGGCCCCGCATTCATGAAAGCGGGCCAGCGATCGGGAGAGCAATGCTAATGATCGCCATGTTTTCCATGGTGATCATTGGCCTTCATTTTCAGACGATAAAGACCGATGAAGACATCACCGTTTTGTAAATTGACCTCTATGATAGAAACTCAAATCCCAAGTTAGTAATGAAAGGGTTGGACATAATCTAAATTTAAGAACAAAGGGGCTGATCTAGAGCTGCGCCCGCCGTAGTTAATACATCGGGCGTAGGCGTAAGATCGGCTGAAAAGCCAATCTACGCATGCGCCGGGCAAACGTTGCCCTGCGTAATTACGGAAACACCCGATCGTGGATCAGGCGTCCGTAGCACCAGCATAGTAACGCTGGAGGAGGCGTCCTCCAGCATTACTATGCCGAGGTTAGTGCAGGGAGGCGGGAGGGTCATGAGGTTGGGAGGGCGGCGTTATCGTACTAACGCCGCCGTCCCAGGGTATTTACACTCCTTTAGGCCGGCTGAAGTTAAGGTAGCCTTCAGCCGGTGTAAGGGAGTGTAAATACGATGGGACAGGGGGAGTGTCAGGGGGAGGCCCACGATGTAACGCTGAGCGTTAGTACGCTCAGCGCTACATTGTAGGTCTGGCTCAGGCCCAAAGAATCGGATCCAGACTTGCGTCCGGCACCACACTTATGTATGCAAAGTGCATAAGTTGGGTGTTTTGAGTGGAGGGCACATGCTCCCTCCAGATGTTATGTGCGCACATAACTTCTATCCTATAGAACTTAGTTCTGTGCGATAGAAAATCCGTAGTATGGGGCTGTGCTTCACCTCCGACAGCCAAGGTCGGCGGGGGGGAACAATGTAAACTGTACAGTTGGGGTCTTCCGTGCGAATCAGCGGTCCAATGATCGTGTGACTTATGGCTGCCTAATGGTAGCATAAGTCACACTATTTACGAATGAGAGAGGGGAGTGACAGGGGGAGTTCACACAGGGGTGTTTAAAGAAGTGAGGAGGCACTTTGCCTCCCCCCCTTACCCTGAGACAGAACTGTCCCGATTTGTGGACCTCAAAAACCTTTTATCAGCCCGCGAATCGGGACAGTCCCACCACAGGGAAAGGGGGCTCATTCGGCATCTATTTCTTCCTTCTGGGAGATCTTGGAGGGTAGAAATAGATGCCGAGCGGCCATCCTGCCATCCTGACTTGGGTGCAGAATGAATGCCTTTTTCTGAGGAGCCTGTGTACACTGAACACCCTGCACCCATTATAGATACCCTTATGAGTTCACTATTCTCTCTTGTGCGGACAGACCCCCTGCATATACGGAAAGCTTGCAGGGGCCTGGATCCAGTCCAAAAAGGGGTGCAGCACTAACAGCTGCATCTAAATGAAACAACCTAAAGGGCCCTATCCAGATGTGAGTGTACGCTGGCTGTCGTGACGTTTCTCTTTCTGTTGCGCACGCTTAGAACTGCAGAGTGTACGGTCACAGCTCTTTCCGATCCAAGTGCAACTTGAGCTGCGGCGGGTCACGTTCCGATGGGCGTGTCATGGGAGGAAAGGGCCAGAGGGAGGTAGTAATACACAGTAAGGACGTGCTTCCGCTACCTGTTTCAGGCCCTTTCATTAGGATGTGACACTTTAAACGCATTACGAATGGTCATTAATCGCTGAAGTATTGTGCGTGTGATCATTCATTTCTACATACAAGAAGAAATAAAATACATGTTTTAAAATGTAAGGAACAAAAGAGGTCCGGCGCTCCAAACATTCATGGAAACCATGGCCTCAAGTCCTGCCCCCCTGCCTAGCAACACTAGTATACTAGTGTGATTACTTAAAAATAGGCATTTCTGAAGTGTAACTGTGAATTTAATTTAACTATACCCTTCTAAACCTGAAATGAACCTACAGTAGGCAATTTAGCTCTCAATTTACAAGCATATAGGACCTGATTCAGAGATTGAAAATAA
Organism: Limnodynastes dumerilii; assembly: GCA_011038615.1. Lineage (NCBI taxonomy): Eukaryota > Metazoa > Chordata > Amphibia > Anura > Limnodynastidae > Limnodynastes > Limnodynastes dumerilii. The sequence continues at coordinate 91,796 of WWET01001699.1, read as the reverse complement.
GAACTTAAAGTCACACCTGGGCTAAACCATGTTGATTTCAGGGGAGTCAAATTTCATTTGTTGCAACAGTATTATAGTTAAAAGGTGATGTTTCCCAGCTCAAGTATAATTAGCAGTTTAAAAGTGAAGCTGATCAGGTAATAAGTAAAAGCGAAGCATTCTCCCTGCATGCATAGAATAAAATTAACTTGACTCCCCCTGAAATCAACATGGTTTTGCCCAGGTGTAACTTTAAGTTCTTATTTTCAGCCTCTGAATCAGGCCCATAATATATAAACCAATTTAGGAACTCTCGCTTTTTAGAGTAAGGCCATCTACTGTATAGCAGAAAAGCCATTAAAGTGGTAAATGGCTTAGAAGAGGGAGAGCTGCATAAGCCCTAGGGGGATTAAAATCCCTGGATGGGGTTTGCAGAGCATGGAGTTTACCTCATGATGTCATTGAGGGGAGGAGCCTGGATCCTCTGTCATAGAGGCTGTTTCCTGTGGGAGGGACCTATTTTTCTCACCCTCCCACCTTTTTAAACTGTTATGCAGGGGTGAGATGGTCACTGTAGTCCTTGTTAGGAGTAAAGCGATAGCAAGCTGGCAGTATGGTGGTGCCGCCAAGGTGGTGTTGAGTGCATGGCTGTTTTGTGGAGGGCCATGTAAGCGATCACTGAGTCTCGTCTTGTTCAGACAGTCTTAGCTGTTTTCTGACCATTGCATTTCAGTGGAATGCTAAGGCGAAGGAGAAAGTTGAACGTGTTTACATTTTGAATTGTGTAACTGCTTTACTTGTTATCGCTTTGTGGCCCCCATCAAATTTAAGAGTAATAAAACAATTAAACCAATCTAACTGCATTAGCTTAACCAATAAAATACCAGATGTCATTCATTTAACACCTCAATTCAGTGTCATTGGATCTGATCCAGATTTAAGTGCTTAATCCGTACATTAGCCTCCTTTGCGGAGGCTGATGTACAGATTTAGGTATACAAAATTCCACATGCAGGAGTGCAGGGCACACACCCCCCTTTACTCCTGTGTGCGCAATTCATATCCGTGGCTAAGACCTTGTCTTAAGCATTCCACATGCTTCTCTCTGCATGCAAAACTCTGAATTGTACCTAAGGGCTTTGCCAAGTCTTTACTGTACAATTTAAATACCTATGTCCATCATATGCATTTCATACGCATGGTGAGTGGGTCAGTAGGGGGCAGTGTTTTATATAATAGATGACGTCAGTTACACTGGTGCTCTAGTTTTTCTGACGTCATCTATTATATAAAACACTGCCCCCTAGCGCCCAAAAGTCATTAGGAGCCGCGCCGAGGAAGAAGAAAGATGCTCTGCGCCGTGTCAAGTAACGAAACACCCGGAGAACAGGACCAGAACAGCGGGGAAGAGACTCCAATCAAGTGAAGAAGTTTCTGCACATCCAGCAAGGCTTCCCAAGACAGAAGACAGCAAACGGTAAGTACACAAAACTTTTATTCTTTTACAACACCACACACTGCATTTAAACACTTAGGATAGGGGACGCTGACCACCGGAGGTAAGTGCATACATTAGGGAACATAATTAGTTAGGGTAAATTTATTTTTTACATGCACACTTTCTGTAATGTGTTAATGTATGTTTGGTGCACACTGTCTTTTTTTTTACACACACTACACACAGCGCGGCATGGTTAGAAGCCTTACCATGCTGACACTGATATTACTACAAGGCTATGCTTAGCCGCCTTACCATGCTGAGGCTGATATTACTACAAGGCTAAGCAATGCTATCAGCACAGCATGGCTAAGGCTTTCAGCCATGCAGCACTTGTTTTTTTTTTTTAAACTCACATGAATTGCTGTGATTTTTTAAAGGTCTAATCGCGGTGCTTTTCTATAGAAAATCACCGCGATATAGCCCTTTCAAAATCGCAGCAACTCGTGTGATTTGATTTAAATCGTGGTAAAATCGCATCTTTGTGAATACCGCGATTTAAACCAAAAAATCGCAGGTAAATCGAAGCGAGTTAAAAATCACTGTCTAAAATCGTTTTTTGTAAATGAGGCCCTTAGAAAATGTAAGTCAGATGCTTTTCTTAATTCTGGATCTATACCATTGTGTCATGTTTTTTTTATTTGGGGGCTAAGGCTGTATGTGTTTGCAAGTCCATCAGGGAATTTATATTCCCAAATGTGTGTAACTAATGTTTCTACATTTTCTGTTACAGATAGAAGTTAGTTAATGGTTAAAAGCAGTGTTCTGGGGCATTTGCCAACCAGCTGCTGCAAAATAGGGGTGTGGGTCCCTGCTCAAAAGGGCCCTATTTCGATAGGGCCGTTTCCTCTCAGCCAGTTTCGAACTGGCTGGGATTTCGACTGCATATGCCTCAATGAGGCATAGCAATCGATCTACGGAGCACTGAGCTTTCAGTGCTCCGAAAGGTAAGGGAAAAAAGTACCAAAACCCTTCCCCTAATTCTAACCCTAACCCTCCCCTCATATTACCCTAGTCCTGACCTTCCCTTCCCCGCAGCCTGACCATAACCCACCATCTCCCGCAGCCTGACCCTAATTCTCTCTTCCCTGCAGTCTGACCCTGACCCTTCCTCCCCTGCAGCCTGACCCTAACCCTCCCTCCCCTGCAGCCTGACCCTAACGCTCCCTCCCCTGCAGCCTGACCCTAACCCTCCCTTCCCCGCACCCTGGAGAGGTTACTCACCTTTCCCTGCGGTCCAGCGGTAATGGCGGCAGCGGGATATCGGCGGCGGCGGTATTTCCGAATCAGAATGGGTGAGTATGCGGATCAAATTTTTCTAAACTGGGGAGTATTTGAAATAGGGACATCCGAAAAGGAACTTTCAGATGTCCCTATTTCGGAAATCAGATTTTCTAACCGAAGACTGACAACGGCAAAATAATTACCTCGCAATTGAATATTTTCAAAGGCAACCAGCTGAAAACAGACACCTTATTTAATGTAACCTTTCCTAAAAACGAAATTAATGGTAAGACATTATTATTCTTTATCATATAGGTATCTAAATAACAATGTAAAAAAAAACAGCAATGAATTATAGTAATAAAGAACAATCGAGTTGAGCGATCTCCTTATTACCATTTCATTCGCAGATGGATGAAAGTACTTTGCATATATCAGTATACAGCAAAGGCTTGCAGTGGAAGGCTGTTCAGTTAACATTCCAAACAGAAAACCTTAATGAGCACATTGGTGATTTATGTCGACCAATTGCCAAAAGGAATAGTTCAGGTCAAATGCGCTAATGCACTGATATAGATTAACTGCTTTATTTTGTTCCTTGGAGAGTTTAGTCCCCCCGGGCCCTAGGAAATCAGGGATATTGCTTTTGTTAAAACACAATGTGCAGGTGTTGAGTAAAAAAGTAAGTTAATCATTATAGTTTGAGATAAAGGATTTTATTTGAACTACAGAGAAGAGGAGAAAGTGATGGGTCAGCATTTCTTTGTATCTCGCTACATTTTTGTGATTTGTATCTTGCAGCACAAATCAATATCAGAAATAAGTTTATTACTGCCTAAAAGGAGCCCTAGTATGACAGAAAATTCACTTAAAGTCTACCCATAGGTGAAGGGTACGATTGATTTGCTCAAAATCCGGCACTTTGGCCTTGGCCATAGGAGTATCTATAATGGGTGCAGGGTGTGCAGTGCACACGGGCCCCTCAGAACAGGGGGCCCTGTGGGCTGCCCCCAAGTCCACATATCAGGGTTGGCAGGGGAAAGGGAGTCCATTCGGCATCTATTTCTTCCCTCTAAGATCTTCCGGAGGGAAGAAATAGATGACGAATGAGCCCCCCTTCCCCTGCGGTGGGACTGTCCTATTTGCGGGGCAAAAAAGAGGCGGGACTTAAAGCACAGTTAGACCCGCCCCTTTCGAGGTCTGTGAATCTGGACAGTCCTGTCTCAGGGTAAAAAGGGGGCGGACCCATGTACAAATCTTGCACAAGGGCCCCTTCACTTCTTAAAATGCCCCTGCTTGTGGCCAGGGGCTGGGGCTAAATTAAAGTGCAACCAGCATTCAAAACTAAATACAATACAGAAAGAAACTTTATACCCGCTATAAAATATAGAGAGCATCCTAGTGGACCTCTTTAGAGAACATCCCATTGTGTTATATATTGTAATGGGTTTCTCTGTCCTGTTTATTATCATTCTGTCGTAACCAGTATCACCTTGCTTGTTTTTTTGTATATACTGTGTAATCTATACTAGTGCTCCTCAACCAGTGTGCTGCAGCACAATGCTTCCAACAGGAGAAAAAGTACTGGAAGACCTTGCTTTAAAAAAATTATTTCACCATTTGTTATACGCTTCACCCACACCCTGTTTCCATCCTATCCCATGCCGGGCCAAGCTTCCACCCAGTCCAGTGCCACACTGCAGGAAGTCCTGGCTGACACTGACATACAGGGGAGGGTGCATACACATGAATGGGGACTACTGGGAGGCTGCAGGCACATAAAAGGGGACTACTGGGGAAGCTGCACACACTACTTGGGATTCTACAGACACATGAATGGGGACTACTGGGGAACCTGGAGACAATGAATGGGGACTACTGGGGAGGCTGAAGACACATGATGGGTGCTACTGGGCAGGCTGGAGACAAATAAAGGTGGCTACTGGGGAGGCTGCAGACACATAAATGTGGACTACTGGGGAGGCTGCAGACACATGATGGGGGCTACTGGCTAACACAGATAAAATAAGTTATAAGGAAAAATAAAAATGATTAGCTGCGAATTTATCAAATAAAATCTAACAAATATACTTTCTGTGTATGCACATTGTAATTACTACTGTATTCCTGCTATTTTTTTTGTATATTTTTGCTTTTGGTGTGCCACGGAATTCTGGGAAGGGCTTAGGTGTGCCGAGGGTGAGAAAAGGTTGAGGAGCACTGATCTATACAACACTGCAAAAGTCTGGATTGGTTGGTATGTGTTCTGATCTGTTGGTATGGACTGCGGAAAAGCGTCTCCAATCCAAAAGAAATGCAAGCAAGTAAAGCAAAAATTTAAAGACTGGTAATATTAGTTTTTTTTTTTTAAATAAAACAGTAGTTCTATCATTTCAGAATTTAATGGAAAAATATTTAACATTAACTTTCAAAATGGAGAGGAATCTAATAAACTTATTTGTGGCAATTAATTAGGCCAATTCATATTTCTTACCGGTTGCAGTCTTCGGTCTGATGGCCCGCTGTTACGAAATAGAGACAGCCAAAAGTTACTTTTCAGCTGTCTCTATTTTGAATATAGGGGGCCATTTTAGAATTTTTTTTATGAATGGGTGAGTGTGCCGATCGTGTGCCGATACATGCTTATTCATTTTCGCAGACCTGCCGGATGACCGCTACGGAGAGGTGAGTAACCTCCCCGGGGCATTTTAGTATTAGGGGGGTTAGGGTTAGGCACTGTTACATGCCGCACTACTCAGCCCTCCTGGTCCTCTCGTCAGCGGCTCTCACTTGCTGCATGCCTCTCCTCGCTCCCCGCTTCTTTCGACATGCCAGTCATGGCATGTAAACACAGACCACGTAGGAGCGTAGCCGCAGCCTCAGGCGGGCGCGCGCTCCCGTCTCTTTTGTGTAACTCACATTCCCTCATGCTGAGGGACATCCCCGTTGGAGGCTGGTCGGCTGCTATTCTATCAGGGGCTAGCAGCCTCTACTTAAGTTCGGCACTGCCTCCTGGCAGGGGCCGGCTATAGAATTCTGTTTCAGTCTCTGTGTCTGCCCCTTCTCTCTCTCTCTCTCTCTAGCCTTGTGCTTTATTTCTGAGTTCTTGAGTGTCCCAGTTTGATCCTACCTAGCTCCTGTCCTGCCTCTCTCAGTGTGTCGAATCCCATTCTCCCACCTTATTGTATTCACCCCTTGTCATTACTCCTTGCCTTTCCTGAGTGTGTGTCTATGTTGGTCCTTCGGGGTCCCGCTGGTGTGAGTGTGTGCGTGTGAGTCCTAGTCTGTCTGTTAGTCTTGTCTGTCTAGTTAACCCTCTCTCGTCCATGGTCTCTGTTATTTGTTCTTCGCTGTTTGTTACTGGTCACTCCCTTCTGACCCAGTCTATCTCCCGCTTCCTACTCTCTTGCTCCAGACTTTCCTGTTTCCTACATTAACTCCTCCTTCCTCTCCCGGGTGTTGCACCAGGGGCCACGACCTGCAACTTTCCTTGCAGCCCAGACTTTTCCCACCATTAGTGGCTCTAGTGAAGACCGGATTGCCTTTAGACCGCGCCCTGGTCGCTGCGTTCTCCTTGCCCAGAACCTACTCGGCCACCACTAGTCACCTGGAAGTCCTGACACACCAAGTCTTCCTTACTACTACCCACCGGTGCTGTAACAGGCACTTAGGAAGGGAGGGTTAGGGTTAGGACCATAGAGGGGGAGGGTTAGGGTCAGGCTGCGGGCAGGGGGGTCTTAGGGTTAGTGTAATGGAAGGGGGGGGGGTTAGGGTCAGAATTTGGGGAAGAATTGGAGTTAGTTCAGCCACTCACCTTTTGGAGCACCATGGGAGGTGCTCCGGGGATCAATTGCTATGCCTCTTTAAGGCATAAGCAATCGATAACCCAGCCAGTTCGAAACTGGTTGAGAGAGAACGATCCTATCAAAATAGGGCCGTTCTTTGCGGGGACCCACACCCATTTCTTACATACTGGTTTATATAAAAGATATTGGGCCAGATTTACTAAGCTGCAGGTTTAGAGAAGTGGAGATGTTGCCCATGGCAACCAATCAGATTCTTGTTCTCACTTTTCTATTACGTACTAGAGAATGTCAGCTAGAATCTGATTGGTTGCTAAGGGTCACATCTCCGCTTTTCCAAACCTGCAGCTAAGTAAATCTGACCCAATATCTTTTATATAAACCAGTATGTAAGAAATATGAATTGGCCTTTTGGCTGACATCTTTTTGTATTTCTATGGCCTAGTTCTTTGTTCTGTTTTATGGGCTATCCTTGCATTAAGTCATATACTCTGGCAGAGGAAAGTATCTAGCATAAATGGCCACCAGGATATTTAGGGTCATAAAAGCCAGAACCTGACCAGACCAGATTACTAACATTTTTTGTAAAAGCGGGGGATAGCTAAAAGTGAACTTTTGGCTTTAAAAATGTGTAACTTCAGAAATAGAATTGTACATTTCTTAGGAAACTCTTAGAAGAATGTTCCATATTTCTGCTATTCTGAGGCTCAGAAAGTAAATTTAAGTAAGTCAACTTTCTGCATTTTAAACAGGGTTTCTGACTCTCCCGGAATGTCCAAGAGACTAATGAAAAATCTAACGCAAGTGACTTGAGGACTGTGGTAACCATGGCCTCAAGTACTGCCCCCCTGCCTAGCAACACTAGTATACTAGTGTTGCTAGTGACAGGGACGGACTTGATGATGCAATTTGTGCCATCAAGTCCCGTCCCGATTCCTATTTCAGCTAAAAACGGGTATTAGACAGGGGGCGGGACTTAATGTCAAAAGTTGCATATATCAAGTCATTAATCCCCGGCCCCTGCGTGCATCTGTCTAGCTTCCCTCTGTGATCTCCCGGAGGAAGGCTGAAAAAAGTCGGCAACCCTGATTTTAATCCTTTTTATAAGAAACTGATTGCGTATTGTATGTCAATTGTGTTATCCTTTTTGCAAATAAGCATTATGAACCGGATCCAGAGACTGAAATTAAGAGTGAATCAGGAGGAAAGTTACACCTGGACAAAACCATGTTAAATTTTAGGAGGAGTCAAATTGCTTTTATTCTTTCTATGCAGGGAGAATACTTTGCTTTTATTTATTGGACATAGATACTGAGCAGCTTTACTTTTACACTATTATTTAGACTTGTATTAGGAAACATTTCCTTTCAACTCTAATACTGTTTACAACAGATGCAATTTGCCTCCCCTGCAATTTAACATGGTTTTGCATAGATATTTTCATATTAAATATCAATTCATATCAATTAATAAGTTCGGGCCTGATTCATACCTAGCAGCTGTTGTTTCTTAGGTGCGTACTTAGTACTTAGCTACTGCACATGCATAGTCATACAGATTACACAATCTGTGTAATTGTTAAACACATAGATTCGTTTTTCCAGTTAGGGAGGCGAGCCAGAGCCAGCGTAGGAACTAAGGAGAAGTGTTGAGGGGAGACATTTAGATTAGCCAGTGAGGGATGCTGGCCGGCAAATGTCCGTGTGTATTTTCCCTACTTAAGAGGGAAAATACTCACTGGAACTTAAGAAAACCTATGGCACTTGTAGGTGTCATTAGACACCTAAAAAGGGGGCCAGTATGGGGGAGGGGGGCGAACATGTAGGTTCTATTCCAGTCATTCATGTCTCTATGTTGTTAAAAATTCACATGTCAGACAGCTTGGTTATTACCGCTACTTAGTGGTAACAGGAGAGATCATTGTAAGTCTATGATAGTTCTAATAAAGTATACTGTGTTGGATTGGTTTAAGGGAGAACCTGAAGACCTCCAAGGACAGTTGGTTATTGTCCTCTTTGTCTTAGTGGTGGCAGCTTACTGGTAATAAGTCATATTTGAGGTGATAAAGGGGCATTGGCATACCTCCCAACATTTGAGAATTCGAAAGAGGGACAAAATTTTGCGGCCTGGTAGAGGGTGTGTGTCTTGTACCACCCAGTGGGTGTGTCTGGGAAAGTGGATGTGTCTTACACCGCCCAGACCAGCGGGTCTAGTGTTTGCCCCTTTTATTTGACAACCTCCATATCTGCCTCTACATTATTTGTCCAGCCTCCATGTCTGCCGCTTGTAATGTCCAGCCTCCATGTCTGCCCCTTGTAATGTCCAGCCCCCATGTCTGCCCCTTGTAATGTCCAGCCTCCATGTCTGCCTCTTTATTATCTGTCCAGCCTCCATGTCTACCCCTTGTAATGTCCAGCCTCCATGTCTGCCTCTTAATTTTTTGTCCAGCCTCCATGTCTGCCCCTTGTAATATCCAGCCCCCTTTTTCTGCCCCTTTTAATGTCCAGAATCCATGTCTGCCCCTTTTAATGTCCAGCCTCCATGTCTGTCCCTTTTAATGTCCATCCTCCATGTCTGCCCCTTTTAATGTCCAGCCTCCATGTCTGCCCCTTTTAATGTCCAGCCTCCATATCTGTCCCTTACGTCCAGCCTCCATTGTTTGCCCCTTATGTCCAGCCTCCATTGTCTGCCCCTTTAAATGTCTAGCCTCCATGTCTGCCCCTTTTAATGTCCAGCCTCCATATCTGTCCCTTACGTCCAGCCTCCATTGTCTGCCCCTTATTTCCAGCCTCCATTGTCTGCCCCTTATGTCCAACCTCCATTGTCTGCCCCTTATTTCCAGCCTCCATTTTCTGCCCCTTATTTCCAGCCTCCATTGTCTGCCCCTTATTTCCAGCCTATTCTTATACTTACTTTTAATGATTTCTCCCTTCCTTCACGGTGCTCCATCTCTATGTCTGTTCCACGCTGTCTCTCCCGGTCACGTGGTGCGGTAGTGGTAATACTAATCCTATGGGAGCCCTGTAGGACCAAATCTGTTTCTAGAATGGCAGTGACCGCATAGGTTTGGTCACTGCCATTCACAGTAACAGGTTTGGTCCTACAGGGCTCCCGTACGAGCCCTGTATTACCTGTACTGAACAGTGTAAATCCCTGGCGCATATAAATCAGCACAGGATTTACAAAAAAACAAAACAAAACAAAAATAACAAAACACAACTTTGTCCCGAGAGTCTGATCTCTCGGGACAAGTTGTGAGGCGGGTGGGGGACTTTTGGGGGACTGTCCCAATGGAACTGGGACACTCGGGAGGCATGCATTAGTCAGTGTATAACAGACCAGGGGCCAGATTTACTAAGCTGCAGGTTTAGAAAATTGGAAATGTTGTCCCTAGCAACCAGTCAGATTCTAGCTGACATTATATAATAGTAATGTGATTGGTTGCTATGGGCAACATCTCCACTTTTACAAACTTGCAGCTTAGTAAATCTGGCCCCAGGTGGTTGTTTTGATTACCCCTTGCAGGGCTGTTGCTAGGGTGCTCCGTGCCCCCCTGCAAACTTTAAATTTGCACCATTGTTTAATAATTTAACACCACTGACCATCCTAGCTTATAGTAAGCGTCATAAAACACAATCTTGTAACCATAATAAAAGAAAACCTGGCGCCATCCTGCACCGCATCCCCCGTTTACCGCATAGTACCAGCCATAAACCCTTGTCACGTAAATTAATCACGAAGGCCTCAGATGAGGTCCGGGTCATGACATGTACACATAGGGCCTGATCCAAACCTACGTTGATGCGCTGTGCATACAAATGCACAGCGTATTGGCATGCTCTCCCCCCAACCCCCCCGACCCTTTTTCAGCGTATTTACAGTCGCTTACACCAGGTTACGAAGGCTACCCTAACCTGGCGTAAGCGAGGGTAAATATGCTGGGACACGAGCGTAGTTACTAAAACCCCTCCCTCCCTCATTACACTACCTCCCCCCGCCTACCTACACTATCCTTTGCATAGTAATGGCGAGGAATACCTCCTCAGACATTACTACACTGACACTACGGACGCCTGATCCTAGATCGGGCATTGCCGTAGTTACGCGGGCCAACATCTGGCCGGCGCAAGCACAGAACGACTTTTCAGCTGTTCTTACGGTGCCGCCCGCCATATTGATGTAGGTCTGGATCAGCCCCATAAACTTTATTCTGCTGACCACACAAATCGATAGTAATTTTCCCATATTTTACTACTAGGGTACGTGAGATTGCAGCATGCTTTATCACCGGAGAACAGCTATTGCTATATGTTGATCAATAAAATCACACAGAGTCAACAATAGCGCACAAAATAAAAATCAAACGATGGTATTCTAAATCCAATCTAGGTAGTGCTTTCTTCAATTTAACTCACTGTATATGAGCTTGTGCAGTATTTTTCTGTCCACAATAAAGCAGTTTGTCCACAATGTCAATGTCAATGTCTCCTTTCTTTTTGTTATGTCCCAGCCGTATGCTCTCCTTAATATTCCTCTCTTGTTGAGTGCCCACGATGTGTTCTCCTTCTTTTGACCGGATCACGGATCACATGAAAGGAAAAATAGACACAAAATATGGTATAGTACATTCAGTACATATTAAATCTCCCTCCAGAGTGGATAACTCAAACCAAGGGTCTCTTGTTACATTTAGGGGTGGAGTGTAAAACATCCCTTCATTTATAGAGTTTTTTTTAGCTGCCTGCGTATTAGGTTCGCAAGGAGTATTATCCCTATAACTAGATTTTTCATATCCTCAGCTATTGCTATATATTAGTACTAGTCGGTAGCAATCACTGTTTTTTTTTTTTTTCAACTCTTTACCTTAGTTGTCAATGGAATCGTTGGCAGAGAATTCGCTTTCCATGGTGGTAAAGGTGTTAAGGTTTGTGTTACAAAATGTCTTCAAAACAGTTAATATAACGAGCACATAATATAGTCTTTGCTGCCATCCGAGACTGTCTGCTATATGACGCATCTTTTCAGTAACACAATGAGATTTTGTTCTGTCACCTGTCAGTTGTTGCAGAAACCTGAGAAGCTTACTGTCAAAAAGATTATATTTAAAGTCATTCATAAGAAACTCTATTTTTATTTATCCAGCATTCAGTCTTTCTAGCTGTGTGGGCAAAAATAGTAGTTTATCAAGTATCAGGGGTGCACACAGGGAACTTTCCAAGTGCCTAGAGACCCTCTTCCACACCTAGGATAGATTAGCAATATTTCAATCTGAGATTTTAGCGATTCTGTAAACATGTAATTCATTCTTTGGCCACTAGTTGCCACCCTACAGCATTCTGTTTCCCAGTCTTTCTCCTCTCTCTCCTTCCTGTTCCCCCATCCCACCTCCAACCACTGCACATGACAGTGACTGAATATAAAGTGGCAGGTGGTTCTGTTGCAGAAGGGTACACTTCAAAGTTTGGAGAGGATATTTTAGGGAATGGAAGCAGTCTGGGAGATATCCTGTAACTGGGAATCAGAGCATTTTCTTAGTGTAGAGAAGAGCTGTATGTCCTGTGAAGATCTGAAAGAGCTGTCAGAGCTATATCTTGAGAGGAGTGAGGATATGTATGTGGGTGCAGTCTTATTAATGGCTTTGTAGGTTAGCAAAAGGATTTTGGATTTGATTTAGTAAAATACAGGTAACCAGTGTAGAGACTGACAGAGTGGAACAGCTCTAGAAGAACATCTTGCAAGGAAAATCAATCTAGCTGCTGCATGCACTATAGACTGCAGGGGGCAGTGGTGTAACCAGTGGTAAAATTTACCCTAGTTACGCCTCTGGCAGAGAGTATTTTTAGATTGTGTGAGAAGAACATTTCAGTAGTCAGTGCAGGAGAGGATTAACAAATTAATGAGAGTTTCTGAAGAGTCTTCTGTGAAATAAAAGCATATTCTGGAAATGTTTTTTAGATGTATACCACAGGATGTGGGGCACAAAGGAGAGTTCAAGGTCAAGGAAAATACCTAGGTGAGATAATAACAATAATAATAATAATAATAATATAATAATAATAATCATCATCATCATCATAAAAGAATTACTATTATCATTATTACTAATACTATTATTGGGCCAAATCCATAGTAAATAAATTCAGGCTATTTCTGTATATTGTGCAGTACATAGAAGCTCTGTATAGAATGAAGCTGCGTTCTGTATGGGGTTCATTCTCTACACAGGAGGCGGGCCCATTCACCGTGAGTCTCTTTTGCATGCATGTATGTATGTATGTATGTATGTATGTATGTATGTATGTATGTCTGTATGTGTGTGTTTTTATGTATGTATGTGTGTGTGTATGTATGTTTGTGTATGTATGTATGTATGTATGTATGTGTATGTATGTATGTATGAATGTATGTATGTCTGTATGTATGTATGTATGTATGTATGTATGTATGTGTATGTATGTATGTATGTGTATGTATGTATGTATGTATGTATGTGTATGTATGTATGTATGAATGTATGTATGTCTGTATGTATGTATGTATGTATGTATGTATGTATGTATGTGTATGTA
>WWET01001699.1:61896-75883 GCA_011038615.1 Limnodynastes dumerilii | reverse complement strand
CATGGCCTGCGGCGGCGGGGCGGCCGGGGGAAGGGGTTAATTTTTTAATATACTGCGTTTTTTTTTTTTTTTAAACTGTTTTTTTAAAGCTCCGGTGAGCTGCCTCTACGATTCCACCAGCTCTGAGCTGGTGGAATCGTAGGGCTATTTCCGCATGCAAGCGGACTCGTGTGCAGGGAATATTTAAATGAGAAAACCGAACATTTTCTCATTTAAATATCCTGGCACACCCCCTTTGCAGTGGGAATCGGAGGGGGGCGGATACCATAAAATCCGCCAGCAATCCGACTTCCTTCCGCATGTAGCGCATGCGCAGACCTTTCAAAAAGCATCGCATCCGTGTGAAAATCACACGGATGCGAGACTCTGAATCAGCCCCAATAACTTCATTACACTTGGTCGTTAGAAAGCTAATTATTTCAAATGAGCTATTAAAGTGTGCCCTTAACAAAGATGCATTTTTCCATAACAAAAATAAGCCAAAACAACTTTGTTTTATTTAACCAAACTTTCTCTTTTTTTTTATCTGATGGAATAATTGATTGAAGCAGTTAGATGGAATTGGTTTATGTCAACACCTCTTGATGACCTCATGCTAAACAAATATTTCACCAAAGCCTTTATTGTGAAAGAGGAAAACCAATGGGAAGGCAGAGAGAGAACACATATTAAATAAATATTCTACACAACATATACAGGAAACCATGTTAAATATCATTCAAATTCAATTTAACACCCCCCCCCCCCAAACAAAGAAAACAACATTGCAGTTATTTAGTAAGCCTAAGCGTTAAATAAACTGCAATATGATTTTGCAGTTACCTTCTAATTCATCAATGAATGATACAAAATAGGACTGTGACAGTGGGCCGTATTCAGAGATGCGTTTGTTCAAAAGTACGCAATTATACGCACGCACGTAGCAAGCCAACACCCACCAACACCCATGACACTCCCCTCTCATGGCCATGCATTCGTAGATTTACGCCTCCATAGACCACCTCTAACTGTACGTGTGTACATGCGTGCGCCGTATGTATGTATGCCGTACGTGCGATTCTATGTAACCGCGCACTCAAAGACTCATTTAAATGCCACCCACCCTCTTTCACGTAACCTTTCAGGAACGTATTTCAATTTAGGGACAATACTATTATATAATAGGGGGAATGGAATGGCTGGGTCCACAATCTTCTTCCGGTGTTCACCTCCACGGGGTGAGGACTCCAATGGAATCAGAGAAGGAATATATAAAAAACGTTTTAATAAGTCAAACCAATACAATGAACAATAGAAAATAAAAACCAGCTGTACCGCAGATCAGATGTCCATATGAATAACGGCAGGTGGATGGCGTGTAGATGGAACAGTCTCGGGTTGGATTCCGCTCTCACCGCTCGGTCTCCTTCTGGTCACCGCTCTGAGGCCACGCTGGATGCTACTGCTGCTGATCAATGCGTTTCGGACTGGATCGGCCCTTTCTCAAGATCTGTGATTTATTGTACAGCACTGTGGTACCTTGTGGCATCTTATAAATAAATATTATTGTTATTATTATTATTATTGTTAATAATTCTCACTACCATCACATATATGTACAACAGTTTAAACTTTGTGGTGTATCAGGGTATTGCAAGTAAATTGTCCTGATTTAAACTTGCACGTGTTCCAGGGCATGCTGTGCCTTTTATTACCATAAGCAGCAACATGTCAAGTGTTAATGGCATGCCGCAACATACAAAATGTGTCTGCATAAACATTTCATACACATGTCGCCCCATAAATTATAAAAACTAATGTGCCCCATAATTGTGTCCAGTTAGTATCATAAACATAGTGTGCCTTGTAAGTAGGATAAACATAGTGTGCCCCGTAAATAGGATAAACATAGCGTGCCCCGTAATTAGGATAAACATAGTGTGCCCCGTAAGTAAAATAAATATAGTGTGCTATATAAGTCCTATAAAACTTGTGTGCCTCAATAGTCATAATAAATATTTGGTGGACCTAATAATTAATAAAATATTTTTTTAAAAAGGTCCTACTTACAGTTCTGAAGTCTTTAGTCTTGCAAGCAGAGATCATTTTGGTCCATCGTCTTCTTGAGGCTTCATCCAGGAAGACGGTGTTTCTTCTGTGGTGTCCCTTCACAAATGACACTCAGACAGTATTGGTCCCCTATTTATACCTTCTAATGGACAGTACCCTCAGAAGGTATAAATATTTTAATTATATTTTTTCATTTTTTTTTTTTTTTTTTTACTAAGGGGCATGGTGTGCGGCAATTTTTTATATAAAACGGCTGCAGTTACAAGCTAAATTGTGGCATGTTAACCCTTCAAAAATCGATACATATCGATGTCGATTAGTAATAGCCAGCACAAAATGCCCATTAGTAGACGAAGATTTGGGAACCCAAAACGTGAGAAAATCAGGGCAATTAATAATCACAGAAAAAAATGCCCCTTAGTAAATCTAGCACCTGTTCTCTATTTCTCTTTCTCCATGGGGGAAGGTCAGAGATGAGATTGATGGCTAACACTAGTGCTCAATTCAATAAAACCCAATTATTTTGATTGCTCCAAGAAAACCAGCAGAAGGATAGATTTTCCCAACCTTTTAATGTGTCATTCAGGAAAAAATAAATAGAATTAATACTGCTTTCTCTGACTGAACTGGACTGATATGTAGTTGGGTGCCATATAGTGACAAAAATATAGGCACAGTGAGGCTGATAAAGATTTGGGATCAGTGGAAAAAAAGAAAAAGCATCAAATCTCTGCATGTTAAACTTCAGAATAAGAAGGATTTCATTTGTGCAGGTAAAATTTGAGTTGAAAGTTGAAATCTCTGTACTTACCCCAAATATTCCAGCAGCCACCACATGTTTTTATAGGTTAACGCAAACCTATAAACAAAGTATCACCCCGTGAACTTATTTCTACAATCCGCCTGGATTAATAACCGCAGTTATTGAAATGATCACCTTGTGAGTTATCAGCTCCGCTCATGAGTTACAGTAGCCAAAAAGCTGTCAAGTTTCATCAAAGACTTAGGGTTTCAGAGGAAATATGAACAAAGTAAAATAAACATAAAATTTATTCTACAAAATGATCAATTTTTTATTAAACTTTCAATTTAAATCGTACAATAAATACTTGGCTAAGCCCTTACGTACGATCTTAATTTCAGAACGTTTATGTAAAACAGGTTCCATGCACAAAAGTTAAAGTAGGGATCTGAACATATAACAGCCATACCTGAGAGGGGTATGAAGGGGGAATGCATTAACCTAGTACATACTCAGGGGCGGATTGGCCATAGGATTTACAGGGAATTTTCCCGGTAGGATGGAGGCCTCTGGAGACCACTCAGCAGCTCCTTATATATTTGAAGAAATCTAGGATGTTGACTGTCATGGGTGGTGGTGTCTAAAAGGATATCTGTAGAATGGAGATTATTAGGATGTTGTATGTATTGAGTGGTGGTCACTAGAATTCTTTATGTACTGGGCGGTAGTCACTAGGTTGCTGTATGTTTTGGGTGTTGGTCACTGGGGTGGCTGTGACTAGCTGCATTGCATAGAGGTCACTATAAATCTCTTTATTGGAATATGAAATACATGGCAGTTGGTTTTTAATTCTGTACTAATCCAGTTGACATATTTTTTGCACTTCACCAATAGTTGAACCTGCCCACACATGAGATCTTGCAGATTTTTTTCCAGGACCACTTTGTCACCAATCCGCACCTGTACATACCGTACAAAATTAGTCTGTCTGAGAATCGATCACATTCACATGAATCCTAAATTATGATTTAATAATATACATTTACATGATTCTATTTTTAAATAGTGCACTTTGGGGGGAAAAAAGTAATTCCCCTATTTTTATGCACATTTGCAAAAGTTCTGAAAATATAGCAAAGTCATTTAACTTTTGCATATGATCTATATGGATTAGAAGTTGCCAGTATCAAGAGACTTCATGCACCACTGCAGTGCTTATAATAACAATGACTACTGATACGGCTGAATCCAAGGTTGGCTAACTAAGTGTAACTGTGATATCAAGTAATGGAAAGTCTATTAGTGCTGTACCAGCACTAGTTATTTTCCACTGCTCGATGTGCAAACAGAAGTTCCATATGGTACTGTTTAGAATCCATCAACTATTCATAAACACTGCAAGCCTTAAAACCTAGAAAAAAAGTTTTATAATTGGGCAAAGTTGCAGCATGAAAAGTAAAATTTCTATGCAGAGAGTTTCAGCAGATATATGGATGGATTTATATGGATGAGTTTAAGAGAAAAGGTTTAGATAGGGAATGAATTAAATAACTGTGAAGAGTTTTCTTATTTGATTAAAGGTCTGTTCTCTGCAGATAACATTCCCAATAGTAAAGTAAAAAAAGTTTCTCCATTCGTTAATGCAGCAATTTATATAGAAAGTTTTTTAATTATTTATAGAGTAAGTTAAGTGCCTGCATACATTTGCATAACTATTTTCCTATAAATTGTTCTCTCTTTTTCAAAATCTTTCTGGATAAAAATCTGTGCTATGTAGATAGTACTGTGAGGGCAAGCTTAATGCCATCCATACTATCCAGACTTCTATGGAGTTTAAGTAAGGAAGGTGCAGAAGTCTTAAGGTAGGAGTCTCTTGGTGGAATTTCTTGCAAGGAAAGGGAAGCCTGGATCCAGTAGGGATCCTACATTAGATCCCTGCTGCTGTGGCACTCTTAGCACTGTGGGGTTATGACATGAGGTCTTGATCTGACTCCTTGTGTTGTTACACAACATATAATAGAATCACCAATTATACTAAGATCATTAAGTCTCATGGTTATTTGGCTTGACTACATGAGTGACCATGCATATTTGTGATGGGTGTGTCACTTCAGGAAGGGTAATGAGTCACTTGTGACAATGAAGCTCTTAAAGATGTATTTGAAAAATCATAGAAGGTGATATGGTTCAGAAAAATTAGTGGTAAGGGGTGTATCTAGGGGTCCAGGTGCCACTTGCAAAGTGAGGGACTAGCTCCCCTAAACAGCAACCAATGTCCCTGTGGAAGTAGACCCAAATCTTGAGCTTTTTTTTCTTACTACTGACAACTACACACAATTCAGAGAGCCCACCAGTGACCTAAATACAATGTAGAGAGCACACCAGTGACCTAAATACAATGCAGAGAGCACACCAGTGACCTAAATACAATGTAGAGAGCCCAACAGTGTCCTAAATACAATGTAGAGAGCCCACCAGTGACCTAAATACAATGTAGAGAGCACACCAGTGACCTAAATACAATGCAGAGAGCACACAAGTGACCTAAATACAATGTAGAGAGCCCAACAGTGACCTAAATACAATGCAGAGCGCACACCAGTGACCACTATACAACGCAGAGAGCACACCAGTGACCTCCATACAATGTAGAGAGCACACCAGTGACCTAAATACAATGTAGAGAGCACACCAGTGACCTAAATACAAGGCAAAGAGCACACCATTGACCACTATACAATGTAGAGAGCACACCAGTGACCACTATACAATGTAGAGAGAACACCAGTGACCACTATACAATGTAGAGAGCACACCAGTGACCACTATGCAATGCAGAGAGCCCACCAGCGACCACTATACAATGCAGAGAGCACACCAGTGACCACTGTACAATGTAGAGAGCACACCAGTGACCTAAATACAATGCAGAGAGCACACCAGTGACCTAAATACAATGCAGAGATCAGAGCAGTGACCACTATACAATGGAGAGAGCATACCAGTGACCCCTATACAATGTAGAGAGCACACCAGTGACCACTATGCAATGCAGAGAGATCACCAGTGATCAATCTACAACAGAATGCACACTGGTGATGGATATACAATGCAGATAGCTCACCAATGACCGCTATACAATACAGCGTACACACCAGCAACTTATATACAATAAAGAGCACATACTATTGACCTATAAAATATATAGAGAATACCAGTGACGAGACGTTACATAATAAATATAACACACAACAGCCTTTACAAACAAACTGTAATTTCTTTTATTATGCTACCAAGTAAAACACAATTCACTTTATTTTTGTTTATATTAAATCACACCAAATAAAAAAAAAAATAAAAACCAACAGTGATAGCATATATTCAAAGTTGCATTTATTCTCTCATACAGACTTTACATGACAAATTTTTCAGAGCAGCATAAAAACAATTATTCTTTTAGAAATAAGCTTTCTACCCCGCCCCCTAAAACTGTATTAAATAGTAAAGAGTGTTTGAATAAAGTTATTCCAGTTACTTGTTTCTTACCCATTCAACCTCCCCCCCCATGGTGCATCTAAATTAAACCACTGTTGAAACTGAATTAACCTTCCCCCGGTTCATACTCGGTTAACTACCCCACCTCTTCAGGACAAAGTTAATTAACCCCCTTGCACAATTAACCATTCTAATAATACTAAATTAACTCACACTTTCCTACATTTCACTATAATCTAAACCTCTGTTCCCTGTTTTTCTAATTTAAACTACCCTTTATAATTTGGTCATAAAAACATTTAAGTAAATAGTTTTGTCTTTTTAAAAAAAAAATAATTATAACTTAATGTTGCGACTCTGTTCCAAAGTGTATTCTATATACTTAACTAGAAATAAAAACAATACGGCAGAGGACAATGCAGTAGTTTTATCCAATGGAAAGTGCATTAATTTGCCAAATGTCTGTGCTTTATAGAGGCTATTCCCAATAGTTTTATGCAGTATGATTTTGGAGAAAAGGTGAAGGTTAACATCTGCTAACAGTGAATTAGAAAACAGTGTGAGCATGACATTGTACACTGAGACGTGCTCAAAAACACTGGTTGTAATTAGGCGTTTCATTTTTGTTATTTAAAAATAAATTTACATTTAGAAAGAGTTTCAGCAATAACTTAGATGTGATACTCGGCAGTCACTAGCTGGAATTTTGTAGTCAGGACAGTTATAGTTGGCCCAGCATCCCAACAACAAGGTCCCCTCTAATATATGAATGGAGTTCCAGGGAGTAGAGGAAGTTCTAGGGAAACTACTGTCTGTGGTATAATACTTTATGACAAAGGCCCTGATTCAGAGCTTCCCTTCCGTCTGTTTTTCAGACAGAAGCATAGCAAAAATGAGCACTGTGTATGCTCAGAACGGGAGCGCACACAGAAAGATGGGCGCAAGTGTACCCATCCATCTGTCTGCACATCCGGCTGCCCTACGTCTGTGGAATAGTTGATATTTAAATGGGGTGTTTTTCTCATTTAAATTTTGTGTGCAGGGCTGTCCCTGGGATGGTGTAAGCATAAGGAGCAGCTCACCGAAGCTGCAAAAAAAATTATTAATCACATCGATACTCATCCCTTCGCTAATGACAGTTCAACTGTTATCGGGGCATATTTATACCCTCTGCCAGCCATGGAAATCACGTCCAAAATCCTTAATTTCCCTCATAAATTTAAAGTGGGCCTCCAACTCTTTCTAAATTTTGTCTTGTCACTTGGACATATATCCTATAAACCAGTGTTTCATAGACTTCTTGTTGTTCTCTGCCCTTCTGACCTATAGGTCTAATGGAGGACATAGTGGAACATGTCTCCCATAAAACACAATTTGCCTGCCGTCCTCTGCTTGACCAGCACTGCTTCAGTAACCTATGAGATAAAGTGATGAAGTGATGTTTAGATCCAGAATGTTGCTTGGTCCATTAATTGTGTACTGACTTTTATTTGTTTAACTCTGCTTTGTGTCTTCCTGCTCTGATCTTGACTTCATCCTGGTTCCCTTCATTCGGACATGTTACTGCCTTTATGATAGCAGATCTATTACATACAGTGGCCCTCCAGGACAACGCTTCTGTGCGGATTTACACGTGACGGACGCGTAAAATCGTTTTTGTATGTACTGCACATGCGCACTACAGAAGATACACTACGTAGCGTAACTCTGAGCGTATGGGCCATTCAGGTATCAGTTGCGTAAATACCTAAGTGGGGGCCTTCCAATTTTACGTGACCCAAAATTACGTCTAAATTACGCTATGTAGGCGGGGGTTTGCATTTAAATTGTACAGTATGGGTGTGCTTTGCTGTGTAAGTCTGCGTTGCCTATACGTACGTGTGCGGACGAGTGCGGTTACGCGGCCAAAAGTTAAGGTAGGGTTTGAAAAGCGGAAATCGGTCAAAGCACGTACATTCAAGGGGTGTGCCTAGGGGAGTGTATAGAAAGTACGCTTAGTAAACGGATTGCAAGCGGAGTTCTGGATCTACCCCAGTCTTTGTAATGGATTATTATCATATGCTTTGTGGTTATTTTTCCTCTTGGTGGGTTCTCGGAGTACAGTTACCTTAATACGGTGCCTTTCATGTTTTTATGGGTACAACTTTCCATCATTTCATTTTAGCAACACAATCATTTTAATTTGCATAGAGAAATGGGAAATGAATGTGATTGTTTTGCCTTTCCTAATTATTATACGCTATCTTGCATAATCTACAATAAAAAAGAGTCTGTAATTAGCGAGATATTATTTGATGCAGAGAACGAAAAATAATATTTTTCTGCACATCTGTTGTAGGCTCATGAGCGTTGGAAGCAATTTATATGTGACAGATAATTATTCATCATCATAATTTAAAAGTTTCAAAATAATTGAATTTCTATACGATTTCATTTTCTCTCATTTGTATCTGTCCCTTACAGCACGGTTATAAAAAATCACACACTTCAATGTGCGCGGACATAGAAGTGGAAAATTAAAGCGGGCACAGAACAGCTTGGCTTGTTAGTGGAACAGGTGATGATGTTTTTATTAAATGCCCCAAAGCAAGAACTGTATCCTCTGCATTGGGTTTTATCATTAACTCTTCTCCATCTTTATAGATATTAGTTCAATTAAAACATTGGTATAACCTCTGACATCATTGTGTACCGAATACAAAACATGATATACCAGAGATGAATTGTTATTTACAGTATCTGATAGAGAGTTCGTATCACAGGGCAGATTCTAAGGTTAGCACATATTTTACATTAGTTTTACATAATACCATTTTCACAACACAAATGCACAGTAAGCCGGGTGATTTGGGACCAGATTCAGAATTAAGAACGTCTGGTAACTTACGCACGCAAAATGCGTAAGTGGAGTGATTTCTATTCAGGGAGCATGTGCAGACCATGGAGATACGAAGCGTAATTGGAAAGATGTGTAAGTAATTTCCGCACGTCAAAAAATCTGCACGGATTATTAATTAGTAGGCCTCAATCGGAATGTAAATAGCAAAAAATAGGCGTGGTAATGCAGAAGACGTGCGGATCTATATGCGAACGTTTAACTTCTGTCACATATACGCACGCTAATGATAAGGTTGCTTTCACAACATGGACGTGTTCCAAAATGTATTCATTTTGCAAAACGTACGTGTTTTGTTTGAACGTACGGATCTATTACGAACGCACAGAACACTCTTAATTCTGAATCCGGTCCACGGTTATTTATAAAACCCAAAAAACCCACGTTTTAGGTCCTGCTCTGACCCGGGTCAGATCCTTTTACACTGCAGGGATGACCCGGGAAATTCCGGGACCCGGCCTGTCCTGGCAGAGTGATAGGTGGCACGCGGCTCCCAGGGAGGGATTTGTCTATTATTGCCATAGCAATAGTACACAAATACCTCCAATCAGTTTTGTTTAGGTGAGACCCGGGTTGAAAAACCGGGGTGGCACCTTTCACATTGTACCCCTTCCCAGGTCGGACTCAAGATAAACCCTTCTTTTTTCCCAGGTCCAATTCCCGAGTCATTGGACCCGGGATGAGGCAGAGGGGATCTTTCACATAACCACCAAAAATACGATTTTCAGCCAAAACCTGGGTTTTAATGGTGATGTGAAAGGGTTTTAGGTGTATTTTTCAAAACTACCAATTGTCATATTGTCTGCCAGCTACCACATACGTGGCTACTACCTACTATTTGGCTCGCCCACTAGGAGCAGCCAGTATGAGGGAGCAGATATGGCATGCTGAGCTGTGATTGGCTTGCTACAGACATTGGACTAATTTTAATGTGCTTATATTCCATCTAGAAGTGAAGTGTCCCCAGAAATACCAGTTATTTCAACAATCGATTGACAAGTCCCTGCTGCTGTCTACAGATAATTGTATTCTTCTGGCACTTCCTCTATATCTCATAGTCACAACCAAATGCATCAAATAAAAGCATAACTGTGAATGTTAGTGCCTTATGTTTTGTGGAACAAATTATATCTAATCTTGCTCAGCATCAGACCCAAAATTTTCAAATGAAGTTATCAATTGCGAATTTAAGCTAAGCCTTTTTTTAATTAAAGTCATCTTAAAGTCATATTAAACTTTGTCTAAGCAAACCATCAAACTGAAATATTTAGATATCAGCAAATGATCGTAACGAAAAATACATTTTTCGTCATGTCTCAATATATTAATGAGTGTGCAGCTGAATCCCAAGCAACACAAATTACCTAGGAAACATTTTCTAGGTCGTGTTAAAGTCAAACGATTCTCACTCCTCACCACTACTTTAATTAACTTTCCAATCCTTCAGGAGTTTGAGTAAAAAATTTAGTAACAACAAACTAGATACCTTAAGACCTTCCAAAATGCAATTCTGCTTTGTATTTATTTGATACAATTTTTTTTAAAACACAGCAAGGATTTTTAAATAATTGTATTTATTTATTTATTTATTTCAAATAGTGGTTTTTTTTATTATATGGACCATGATTGGAGGCATTGGACCAGATCCTAAGATTTCATTAAACTGCATTCAAAACCCCAAACGCAGCAAAAGTGGATATCTGATAACAGATTTCCTCTATACCCACAAATAGAAGAGAGTTGTAGAGAAACCAGTAACACTGCTTGCAAGAACTACCAACCGCAAGACCCTACTTTCAAACCTGCATGCAATTGAAATGGCGTCAGATTGGTAGTCTGGATCTATAGTCCCTATGATGGCAGTCAAGAATTGGTCAAGGTTGAAGTGAAATGTCAGGGTTAGTGGCAATCCAGAAATGATCAAAGTGAAAGATGAGGGCAGGAATCAATCGAGGAATACTCAAGGTCCAAAAGAAAGGTCAACTCATCAACTCTTATGGAAATCAATGGTTCAAGGAGAAGTCCAGGGCAGGTGGTAATTCAGGCATATTTAAGGTCCAAGGGAAAAATTAGGGCAGGAGACAATTCAGGAATTCTCAAGATCCAAGAGAAAGGTCAATGCTGGTGGCAATACAAAATACTCAAGTTCAAAGGGAAAGGTCAGGAAAGGTAGCTATCCAGGAATAGTCAAAGTCCAAGTAAAAAGTCAAGTCAGATAGCAAAATAGCGAATGTAACCTAATAAATGTAAAAAATATAAAAATTTAAAAGTGGTTAATTTAGTATTATAGTTTAGTTTATTAATACATTATAACCTGAAGAAGTATTATAGAATAATAAAAAAATTATAATACTTGTTGGTTTTCCAAAATACAATTTAAAAGTTATCTGGAGCACATTAAATAAAAAAAAATAGAAAAATAAAAAGTTTTGTTGAGCGTAATAAAATCCTAACATGACCTGTGTCACTGGCAATATATACGATTCTATAAGCTATGAATACGAGTTCCAGTCAGTGCCTTCTCAGGGGAAACAATCTCATTTAAAATTTGGCAGTCAGAAATGCTTTATTTCTAAGAACACTATAATTTACAATAGACAAACAGAATATGAAAATAACAAAGTCCCTTATAAAATTTTAAATGCTACTGAACAATGAGCCTGGACCATATATAAGTTTTATGCAGTTTTCTTTACTTTATTATTTGTGCTCTGCAGTGCAGTACAACCAGCTATAACAATGCTGAAATACATAGCTGATGTCAGCAGATCAATCCCCTGTCTTTCCATCGCTGCAAACTGTTCCATTATATCTTTTGCCCATGTTAGAATTCCATTATTAACTGTTCCTCTCTGGCCAGACCACACTCTCACCCAAGCAGCAATTCCTCCTGTTTGTAATGGTAAAGTTAACAAAAGAAATTCTCCTGGCGCCAACCAAGTGTGATATACAATTAAAAGATGGTAATAATAATAAATAGATAAATATAAAAATAAGTATATAAAGCTAGTGAAACAATTTTACATCTAATAAAACATCCACATAAGGGTTTGGATATGGAGCAGCTGCACTAAGGATAGCTAATCCGTATATAGAAAAAAAGAGATAAAGTGCTGCGCTGACATCCAAAACACTTGCGGCGTTTTTAAATTAAATTATAATATAATACTAAATTAAGCACCATAAAATTAATGAAAAAAGAATTTAATATCAAAAACCAGACATATAAGCTAACGTATAGAGATAGGGAACATACTCATCCTAAAAGGAGTAATTAACTATACCAATATAGTTGGAGAAAGTACTGCAAAACAACTAGATGTAGGTGACCGGTCACTGTACTTTAAACATCAAAAATATGGAAAAAAGGGGGGGAGGTAATGCAGTTGTATAGTCACGGATGAATGAATGAAATAAAAAATAGTTGTTGTAATAAAAGCTGGGAACTTACCCGCTGGCTCTGCGCGTCCGCAGAGACCCAGCTAGGGGCAAAAAGTACGAAGGAGTCCACGTTTAAGGGCCGGCAACTGTACACTGCCGTATAGGCAGTCAGGTGGATCAAGAGTCTCAATAGAGAAATAGCCCAACAGCGA
This sequence comes from Limnodynastes dumerilii, assembly GCA_011038615.1. NCBI lineage: Eukaryota > Metazoa > Chordata > Amphibia > Anura > Limnodynastidae > Limnodynastes > Limnodynastes dumerilii. Next base: position 63,108 of record WWET01001699.1, on the reverse strand, counting down.
TATAGGCAGTGCACTTGTAGCTGACGATAAGAGTCCTATTCCAAATAGAGTGGATTAGACTTCTTCCGTTTATGCAGTATTGGGACTGTGCTTAGCTGGTTTTAGAGATGCCAATTCTCCCGCTGTGGTATAGCGTGCATATACAGGCTCAGTGTGCCGTTTAGATATCTCCCTCTTGCTCCGGGGATCAGCGCTTAGAAAGCCATTCTCCCTTGATAGAGATAACAAAACCCAGCAGGGTACAGATTTCACCCAGGACTCGGGGTACTTCTAGGTCCCAATCAATATAGCAGCAAAAAGGTCTGGAAAAGATTAAAACCTGATGCGTTTCCTGGCTAAGCGCCACTTCATCAGAGGTAATTGAAAAGAAGACACACCTCTGTGTCTCCTTTATATGCATCACCAAATAAAACAGGTGTCTGCTAATTAAACACTCTTTGAAACAAGAGAAAAAGGTGCTTAAAACAAGTAAATTGCTCTAACATTACATATAAGTCATTTGATATACAAATAGATATAATAAACAATTTTAATAGTTTCACTTATTTACAATAAAACTTGGGATATAAATCCCTGTAGGAACAGAGTGCAGAGATGACTAGACAAACATAAGTTAATAGTATATTAACAAAAAATATATATTATATAATGTAGAATTGTAATAACACTATGAAAATATAAATTCATAGTAATGGAAAACAGTGTAAATTCAATAGAACTTTTCTAAACATGATATTAAAAACTCAATACAAAATAAAATTTATGAAAAATAATAATAAAATAGTTAATGGCAATGGTAAACACCAAATGCCATTAGTGAGTTCAGAAAACGTATAACCAGAGCTAGGATGAGATATAAACAAAAATAAAAATAAAAAACATATATGTAGATAATAGAATCCCATATACGTTTCAATATACATATATAGGAACATTAAAACAGATCCAGAGAAACAAGACCAATCAGATATGGGTATATCCATATAGATATGTATATCTAGATACCTACACATAAAAAATATAAGCTCACACATAAACGTATAGATAATAAAGTTATATTAGAGATTAATATGAATTAAATATAAGGAAGGGAACATAGAGACAATCCATATGGACGCACGTCCATCATGGGGGTCAAAATGACCTCATCATTATATCACTGAATTCAACTCTAGATTTTCATTAAGGCCTCCTGGTGTAAGAGTGCCAAGT
>WWET01001699.1:21127-50102 GCA_011038615.1 Limnodynastes dumerilii | reverse complement strand
TGTGTTTGTGTGTGTGTATATATATATATATATATATATATATATATCTGCAGAAAAGGAGATAAATAAACATGAAGCCATCTAATTAGCGAATGTTCCAGGGATTAGACCATAAAGTCATCTGGAGGTGAAATGTTCCTTTTAACAAGGAGGAGCCATCACAAATCTTTACAATATTAGACTGTATCAAGCAACATCAAATAGAGGATTACTTAGAAGCTTAAAAAACAGTTTGTTGTGTCAAAAACAAGACTTACAGTTAGTAAGTAAGAGAATGTTCTTTTATAATGTTTACAACTAATTACTTCTTCTGTTGTAATTGTTTGTGATAATAGCTTATTACCTTTCTCGACAGAGTAATAAGACAAAGGGTAGCATTGAAATGATAACTTAATAAGTGACTTTACGATGTCATCAGTGGATGGTAGTCATGGAGAATAAGGAAAAGATGCAAATGTGACAATTCTGTTTGTTCCGTTATTATCGTCAATTTACAAGAGGGTAAAATAACAGTAAACGATTTAGAAGCGACAATGATGCAGTAAGGGAAAGGTGCTTCATAGTGGTCTTTGTACAGCATATTAGGCCGGATCCGGAACTCTGCCGCCACTGCGGTCTGAACTCTATTCCCAGCTTTATGTACCAGGGGAGACCGCTTCCATTGCCGTAAGGAACTTACGAACCCAGGACCCTGCCATGCTCCTAGAATGCATCTCCACTTCTCCAAACCAGCAGCTTAGTAAATCTGGCCCTTGGTGTGAGATGGAATACACACCACAAGATAAAGATAGGGGTGAAGGTAGAAAACAGCACACACCAAGGGCAAGATTTACTAAGCTGCGGGTTTGGAAAAGCCAGATTCTAGCTCTCACTTTCCTATTACATACTAGAGAATGTCAGCTAGAATCTGATTGGTTGCTATGGGCAACATCTCCACTTTTTTACACCCGCAGCTTAGTAAATCTGGCCCCAAGTGAGAGAATATCCCCATGGATACACAAGGAAGCAAAGGGTCCAGGATTAGGTATTGGACTACACAGGGATAGAACAGGGCAGCGGGGAAGTCCAATCAGAAGTCGCGTGTAACAAGACACAGAGAGGCAGAAAAACAGCAGGCACAGACAGACGGGTCTGACTTTATAACCGGCTGTGTGTGAAAGCGCTGCTGGTTCTTAAAAAGAGGCTGCTAGTCACTGATTGGCTAGCAGCCTCCCACACTGCGCAGGATTCTCCTGTTAACAGCCAGGCACAAGAAAAGACAGAAGAGAGTATGCCTGTCAGTCTAACAGATGGCGCTGTCCACATGGTTAATTTGCATGCCGTCATGTGGGTGTGACAGCATGCCTGTTGGAAGATGCCTGAGGAGAGCTATGCTGGATAGCCGGCTACTGTGTGGTCAGGTAAGTTTACACATTGTTCCTGTGGCACGTAACAATGGGGAATGGAGGTAAAGGTATAGGATCCAAGAATTTGAAATGCCCACACACTCCACAATGGGCTGGATCCAGACTTAAGTAAGTGCTTGAAATGAGTTGCTCCTGGGCTAAACCATGTTGATTACAGGGGGAGTCAAGTTAATTGTATTCTTTGCATGCAGGGATATAGCTTTGAATTGCTTACTATCACACTGTTATTTAGACTTGGGATAGGAAACATCACCTCTCAACACTTATACTGTTTGCAACAGATGAAATATGACTCCCCTGCAATCAACATGGTTTAGCCCAGGAGTAACTCATTTCAAGCACTTACTTAAGAGGAGGAAGAGAGACTAGGTACCCATAAAAGGTACCATTAATAAACCTTTTGCAGTGCACACCTTGTATAGAGACACAATCAGCTTTTTTCACAATAAAAAACTAATTTTATTAGTAACAATTAAAAAAATGATGTCAATGGGCCTGATCCAGAACAACGCGTTGGAGCGATTTTACGCGTGGCGGAGTTGTAAAATCGCCTATTTCTAAGTACTGAGCATGCGCACCATAGAAAATACGCTCATTAGCGTAGCGTAATTGTGAACGTATGGGCCATTCACGTATTTGTCACACAAATACTTATGTGTGGGCGTGCCAATTTTACGTGAGTCAACAATACGTTCAATTTACGTGAAGTAGGTGGAGGTTTGTATGTAAAGTGTACAGTATGGGCGTGCTAAGCGGCGTACGTTCACGTAGTCTATACGTCCGTTAGCGGACGTACGCTGTTACGCGAAAAAAAGTTAAGGTAGGATTTGGGAAGCGGAACACGGTGAAATACGTACATTCAAGGGGTGTGCCTAGGGGAGTGTATAGAACATACACGTGTGAAAATACGTTTTGCGTGGAAACGTATAGCACACCATGTTCTGGATCTACCCCATTGTCTTAAAAAATGCAAAAAAATGGTTTCTGGTATAAATATCTGTTTGATTTTCCATAATAAATAATTCAGAAGGGTAGATGGTAAGTATTGGAATCACCAGACAGAAATATCACCAGACAGAAAGGTTCATAGAGGACATAAAGGCATTCAGCTGTCCACAATAACACATATCCGTGTTCAGACCACTCTGCCACAGCCTGCATGTATATGCAGATAGAATTTTTATGATCAGTTAAACTGCGCATGTCCAGAACCCAAATATATGCACGTAAACCATGGCCGACTGATTCATATACACGGACATCTAGCTTAGGACTGATACACACATCGGCAAGTAATGAGTCCCGCATGCGTGGCTAGAGGGGCAAGACTCTTAATGCAAATGAGCTGCACACAGGCTACTAATGTACAGTATGGGCATTCCAACAGAGTTAGGACTGATTCACAGGTAGGAGAGCCTTGCGTAAGCTAACATAAGCACGGATAGCCCCGACCACTCGTTATTTGAAGAACCGTATTGTTTGATATGATGTCATGCGTCTTTTCTTACTTAGTTCAGGCCACACCTGCAGCGTGTTTTTAATCAATGGATGTGTGTTCTTAAATGAAACAAATAAAGGCTCGTTTATTGTATCCTATACTGATTTTACATTTTGTGCAAGACTTTAACATTGTAAAGGTGCCATTATTTGTTTTTATTTTGTCACGGTATTTTCTACATTTCTCAATGACTTGAAATTATGTGAACAAACACCATGATATTTATTTATATTTATCTGTATTGGTTGTTTCTGTTGTTTTTATTTTTTAAATGCTTATTTTTATGCTAATTTCTCTCTCTCTCTCTCTCTCTCTCTCTCTCTCTCTCTTTCTCTCTTTCTATCTCTCTCTCTCTCTCTCTCTCTCTCTCTCTTCCCGCATGTGATGACAGCGGCCCTGATCATAAGTAATTATAAGAACCTAAACGCACGACCGAATTACAGCTTATAAGGTCCACACGTACCCAATTATACGCAGGAAAGACTTACGTCCGTACGTTACAGTCTCGACACAGGGGGAGTGGTTAATCTGTTTCTTTCTTTACTCTGAATCGGTATTGCAGATTTTTCACTTGCGTATATTTAAGTAAGTTTGCAATTTTTACTCTTAAGTATGAATCAGGTCCAGAATGTTTAAATTATTATATAAGCATATTAGAATGAGGGGGTTGGTAATTAGTTTTTTGATGTTGGGCAATTGGAAAAAAGAGAACATTATAACAGTAATCTCTATAGAAAACTGTGAGGGAGAGGGGACTCTGTGGTCTTTAGAACATGCTTAGTCGGTGTTGACAGTGATGGAATGGATCATTATTTTGGTATGACATTTAACCCTGCAACAAGCCAAGGAAATGCTGCTCATATTTCTTCTTTTTCAAGAAAAAGTTAAATACTCACACCAGCGCTAGGGGTGGAGAGAGGTAAGTGTTGTATTATTGCAAAAGTTATCTTATTTACACTTGGTGCTGCTAAGTACCACAATACATTAGGTAAATTGTATCACATTTCTTCTTGTAAAGCGTGGGAGGACAACAACTCTATTTGTTATTGTAATTTTTAGTAGGTTGCCTACTGTTCATGGAATGAAAAGCTAGAGTCACATATATGACATCTCACCTGGAAAGTGTAGAAAATGTATGAAATAGAAGTGTATCCTGTACTCAGGGCAAACACGGGATCTTTAAAGGGAGCGTAATTCAGCATAAGTCACTTAAACTCCAAATTATATATCGCACGTGTAAATTCGCTGTATGATCCTACTGTGCACGCACTAACTCCATAGTCCATTCATAAGAATAAATAAAAAAATAGAGCTATTTTCGAATTAGAGACAGTCAAATTTCGAATTAGAGACTTGTAAAGGGGCCATTATTTTTTTAATATATTTTATGGGGTTTTTTTCCCACTTAAAATTTTAAGTATTACTTAATGAACTGTATTGGTTGTCTGTATAGTATATCTTTATTTAAATTAACATTTTTTAAATGTTTATGAAACAGTGCATGATGCATTTTTGGGTTTTGTTAAATATGTCATGATTTTTTGTTTTTAAAGTTGTATTTTTAATGCTAATTTTGTTTACATATGTTAATGATAGTACTTTCTGTTTTTAAAACTATCCAATTTATATTTACTTTTCAGAATCATAATGAGTGCGTTTAGTTACGTATATTAGAATCATACTCAATATTAAGCAACTAAAAGCACAACCGATTCACAGCTAATTAAGTCTGCATGTACCTAAATATATGCAGCAAAGAACTACGTCCTTAACCGGGTTCTTTATTTTGTCTGAATCGGTTTTGCTAATTTTTCGCGTACGTATATTTAGATAAGTTCGCAATTTTACTCTTACTATGGTCCATAAATTCTGCTACATATTAGTTGCCTCTAGCACACAAAACATGTATCTTTAATATCATCTGTCTTCAGCTTTGAAGGACCATATCTCATATTGCATTTTTGCCACAAGCAATTCATATTCTGTTTCATGTTTGTTGCAGTGGGCTATCCTTTAGGTGTTGCTTGACCTCTAAGAAGCTGGAATGTTAAGCTGAAAAGCTGATATGCTGACTGCATTACACAAGGCACCTTGACAGATTTGGAAATGAAATGTATTACTATAGACCTTTTGTTAGAGATGTCACTTTAATTACGACATGTGACCTTTTCTTTAACAAAGGGTTCCTTTAAATCAATAAGCGTGCACTTGCTTAATAGAGTAATAAAATTAATTGTCTGAAGCTTCTTTTTAAATTGCCTTTAGAACTATATTGTCTTCCTACCTTCTTCAGTGTTGGCATGAGTTTATTACAGTATAAATTGGGGCAGTTTCAAAACCAAATCCTTGGTACAATTTTTTGTAAAGGGAAACTATTATATAAGAACTATCTGTTTTCATTTGCAATGACTGTTTAATCAACCCCTTTATTTGCATGAAATTTAAAACACAGTTTAAAATTTAGGTATTAGCCTAACCAACTTCAGCTAACTTTACATTAGAGATTATATTAAAATAAGAGAGAATCAGGAGGAAAGTTACACCTTCGGCAAAACCATGCTGAATGCAGAGTCAAATTTCAGCTGTAAATAGTTTTAGAGTTGAGAGGTGATGTTTCCTAGCCCAAGTCTAAATAACAGAGGGGCAGATCCAGAACAACGCTTGTGAGCGAATTTACGAGTGGCGGAGACGTAAAATCGCGTTTTGGTAAGAACTGCGCATGCGCACCATAGAAAATACGCTCCGCAACATAGCGTAAATGTGAACGTATGGTCCATTTACGTACTTGTCGCATAAATCCGTACGTGTGGGCGCGCCAATTTTACGTGTGTCAAAAATACGTCTGAAATACGCTATGTAGGCGGGGGTTCGTATTTAAAGTGTACAGAATGGGCGTTGTTAGCTGCGTAAATACGTGTTGCCCATATGTACGTGTGTGGATGACATCGATTACGTGGGCAAAGGTTAAGGCAGGGTTTGGAAAGCGGAACTCGGACAAAATACGTTCAAGGGGTGTGCCAAGGGGAGTGTATAGAAGGTACGCACGCGTAAATACGCTACGCTAGTAAACGGATTGGAGTTCTGGATCTACCCCAGAGTAAGTAAAACTGGTCAGTAACTTTGTGTAATGGGGAAAGCAAAGAATTCTCTCTATGCAAAGAATTACATTAATGTGACTTCCCCTAAAATTCCGCAAGGTTTTTCCCAGGAGTAACTTACCTCCTGATCAGGGTCGGCGCGATGCACTCCGCGGCGGAATGAGACGCATCCAGGTGCCATGCTGGATAGGTGTCGCCACTCATATCCCTGCTTCTCAGAGCTGACATCCAGCCAGATCTGTGACAACTGTCAGTGCCAGCCAGTCACATGATCAGAGGGAGGAGTCAGTGTTTCCTCCATTTTTCTGTCCGGGCACAGCGGTGAGATTATAAAATTTATAAAAGAGGAGGGCGCAAATTCATTTTCTGCAGGGGGCACCAGACATGCTAGCACCGGCCCTGCTCCAGATGCTATATTATTTTTAGGCTCTGGATCCGGTCCCCAGTACTTTATCATTATGAAATATGGATGTTTCAGTATTCCTGAGGAGACTTGATTAATATAGGACTTATTTATTCAACACATAGATATATCACTTAAGTCTTGGGGCCAGATTTACTAAGCTGCAGGTAAGGAAAAGTGGAGATGTTGCCCATAGCAACCAGCCAGATTCTAGCCGACATTTTCTAGTATGTATAAGGAAAGTAAGAGCTATGCTTTGGGCAATATCTCCACTTTTCCTTTCTCCACAACCTTGTGACAGTATAAGTCACTTAAACAGCGCATGAGAGAGGGGAGTGACAGGGTAGTTCGCTTCCTTCTTCCGTGTGGACTGCCGGACCACCATGAATGCGGTAAACAGCGGTTAGGTCTATAATGAGTACCACCTGTGACCCTGAGGTTGGGAAACACTGGTTGTATATTTTTCAGATCTCATGATTTTTCTAAACTACCAAACAATAGGGTTGACGCTCAGGAATGTCCGGTAGGGGAATTATGCATGCTGATTGCGTAATTCCCTTGCCAAGAAGGTTGTGCGCATGCACACAACCTTCTTACGCTAGCATAATGCCCGGTGTACGTAACGTACGCCGGGTGTTACGTAAAAGGGGCTGTCCCCCCTTTTACATTTGCCGTATCTCTGCCATATAGGTGGAGATAGGCATTTAAATGAGGGCTCGTGGCGGGGAAGCAGCAGACCAAATTGTAAATGTTAAGGTAGGAATCTGGACATGTAAGTGTCCAGATTTTACTACTTTTTAGCGGGGAGTGGACAGGGCGTGCATTCCCCGCTGAGCTACCAGCCATAGTGACCTTGGGCGCATGTAGATCTGGATCCAGCCCAATGTATACAATGCTCTATTTTACCCTTTATCTGACCACTGAACCTCTGCATCCCCAGACCTTTGTGTTTTACCCATCTGCCAACCCCAGTACCTGAAATAACACAGGGAACAATCCGGATCTTAGCGCAGATCGGCACACATCGTGCATGCTAAATGGACCATATTACTCCAGCAAGCTTAAACATGTACATAACACAAATACAATAAAGAGAAAAAACAAACACCATATCACATCCACAGAAAATGGCCAAGAATCCCCCAAATGCAACAGAGAATTTCATAAGGAGGGTGCTTTGTAACCATACCCTCCAACTGTACCTATTTAGCAGATACAGTACCGATTTTTAATGCTCTGTACTGGCTAAAAGGGCTCCTATACCGGATTCCCTCCCCCCTATACTCACTTACAGACTCCTACAGCTCTGCTAAAGTGACAAGACCCTCTTCTGTGAGTTCTTAGCTCATATGATAAGGTGAAAAATTAGATTTTACACTTTATCACACTTGCAAATGAGTGCAGCTTAAAGCCATGCCCCTTTATGGGACAAGCCACACCGCCTTCACAGACACACCCCTCTATGTGTACCATAAAAAAAATGTTGGAGGGTATGTCTGTAACTACCACCTTATGCCACTTCTGTGCCATGCTTTCTGCCAACAATGACTAGCCTGCAAAAGATGTCATAAGCAGTGCAACTAACAAGGCTATGGGTGGGTGGTACAAGACTGGTAAATAATGTGGCCTAAGGTCTGCCTGATTATCCCTATACCTAACGTGACCATTTATTTTTATAATAATAATAAAAATAAATATATATATATATATACACTCCCATCATGTGTCTCCAGTTCCCCCCCCTTCAATACTCCCATCATGTGTCTCCAAACTCCCCTCCCCCACATCAATAATCCCATCATGTGTCTCCAGTCTCCCCACCTCACCAATACTGCCATCATGTGTCTCCAGCCCCCTCTGCCCCTTGTTTTTGTGTTCAATAAGCCTTACTGCCCCTTCCTGTGTGTGTCCAGAAAGCCTTTCTGCCCCTTGTTTTTGTGTTCAATAAGCCTTACTGCCCCTTCCTGTGTGTGTCCAGAAAGCCTTTCTGCCCCTTGTTTTTGTGTTCAATAAGCCTTACTGCCCCTTCCTGTGTGTGTCCAGAAAGCCTTTCTGCTCCTTCCTTCTGTGTATCACACCAGCCGGCCTTTCTGCCCCTTCCTTTTGTGTGTTCAAAAAGCCTTATTGCCCCTTCATTGTGTGTCCAGTCAGACTTATTGCCCCTTCATTGTGTGTGTCCAGTTAGCCTTATTGCCCCTTCTTTCTGTGTGACCATTAAGCTTTCATGTCAATTCTTCTATGGGAGGTAGCCTTATTGCCCCTCCTGTGTCCAGTAAGCTTTATACCCCCTCCTTTTGTGTATACAAACAGCATTATTGCCCCTTCCTTCTGTGTATCCAACCAGTCTTACTGCACCCTCCTTCTGTGTCCAGCCAGTCTTATTGCCCCCACCTTCTGTGTCAATTTGGCCATACTGCCCCCTCCTTTTGTCCAGCCAGCCTTCTTTCCCCCCTCTTAATTTTTGTCCAGCCAGCCTTATTTCCCGCCTCTTTATTTTTTGCCCAGCCAGCCTTATTTCCCCCCCTCTTAATTTTTGTCCAGTCAGCCTCATTTCCCCCTCTTAATTTCTGTCCAGCCAGCCTTATTTTCCCCCTCTTAATTTTTTTCCAGCCAGCCTCATTTCCCCCTCTTAATTTCTGTCCAGTCAGCCTTATTTTCCCTTCTAAATTTTTGTCCAGCCAGCATCGTTTCCCCCTCTTAATTTTTGTCCAGACAGCCTTATCCCCCCTCTTTATTTTTGTCCAGCCAGTCTTCTTTGCCCCTTCTAATTTTTGTCCAGCCTGTCTTATTTCCCCCTCTTAATTTTTGTCCAGCCAGCCTTATTTCCCCCCTCTTTATATTTGTCCAGTCAGCTTTATTTACCCCTCTTAATTTTTGTCCAGCCAGTCTCATTTCCCCCTCTTAAGTTTTGTCCAGCCAGCCTTCTTTCCCCCTTTATTTTTGTCCAGCCAGCCTCATTTCCCCCTTTATTTTTGTCCAGTGTATGTCCAATGTTGCTCTCTGAAAATGGGAGATTTTGGCGTCCCGATGTGGGGCACAGGGACAATGGGACAGTCCATCAAAAAACGGGACGTATGGTCACGTTACCTATACCTCAGTCCCTCTCCTTAAACACTTTGATTGGACAGCTAGCTAACTCCCCAAAGGAATATTTTAACCTTTTACTCCCCAAAGAGAAACTACTGTATGCTGCTCTTAGCCTGTGATACCTCTGTGTTTAAAGCTTCTCTGCCTAACTCTGTGGGCTCTGTTTACAAAGATCAATTTCATATGATAAAGCCCGTTTTCGTGTGATATGAAATTGAAGAAGTCCACATTTACAAACCTATCATCGCCATGGAAACCATGGCCACGATAGCAATAACGGTCCTGATTACTGGCCCACTCTAATGAATGCAGGCCGGCATTTACTAAGTGTCAGCGTGGATTTTAACAATCCGCCACATTAAAAATGCCATCTGAAGATGGCGTTAGGGTAAGTATTCCAGTGGTCTCCCCATGTAAACCCCTTTCCCCCCCCCTAATAGCTGTTATTAGGGGAAGGAAGAGGGGGGGTACATGTTGGGAGACAGGAGGAATACAGTTAAGTAAAAAAAAAACATTAAAATCAAATAAGTTATATATTGTAACTAATTTTAATAAAAACATTTTTAATAAAATTGTATATAATAAACCTATTCAATAAATAAAACCACAAAAAAATACAAAACCGAAGCTTTAAAACTTACCTGACCGGGTGCGCATCTTGCTCTGATCCTGGTGCATGCGCAGTGATTTTACCTTTTGAGACTTGAAATTTTCAAGGTCCCAAAAGGCATCTACTGCGCATGCTTCGGGACTCCATAGCCCAACAATGTCAGCGAAAGGCTCACTGACCGTCGTGGGACCTCGCCAGAGAGGTAAGTGTTAATAAATACTCCCTGCGGTCTTGCTAGGCTCGCTGCGAGGCTATCATTAGCTCAATGCGCTAATGACGCTAATGATAGTAAATAGAGCCCTTTATCCTCTCTTCTCCATTTACCTTTTTTCAGGTTCAGCTGATCACATGATCACTTTACATCACTATCTGGGTCTCTACATCATCTGTCTACAAGTCCCTATTAAACCATGTTGAACATCTCCTCCTCTGTCAGAGCAATGGGTTTTTCTAGCCCGCTGACCTTCTGTGTGTCAGTTGTGTTTACTGATGTACTTTAACTCACTGTGTTCCTATGAATTTGTCATAATCTCCCAGAGTCTCCCAGCTGAGTATTTCAATACTCTAGTACCCAAGCCCATCCTCTAAAACAGGGGCTATGACATATGCTCTGATATTAGCTCAGTAATGACTGCAGCTAAGGGTATAACAATGAGTGAGGGAGTATTGATTCTGAAAGTAAGATCAATAGAATTAATTTATCCTTTGCTCTGCAATGAGCCAAATTTGCAAAACATGTTCATAACATTTTTATTTTATCTCAGTTGGCCATACAAAAGAAAATTAGTAATAAGATTTGGCATTTAATTCTTCTATAGCCACAATGTACGGATAAATACAGTATTTTATTTATTGATTATCTCCCAGTTAAAAGAATTTGTTTTGTTTTAACAACATATCAGTTTTTAACACTATAAATAAACAATTTATTTAGTTAAACTTGATTTTAATGTGATTTGGCACACACAATATAGTGTGGGGCAATTTCATTTTTCTTTACTTATGAAGAATTATTAAAAATAAATAATATGTAATAGTTCTTAATGGATCCTTGCTGGATCCAGCTTTCTGTAAGGGCAAATAAAAGCCACTCCCTTTTGCTTGTACGGTCCTATGACACAGGGGGCCTGATCCAGACCTACGCTGGCTGGCATTAAGACGCCAGTGAGCAGCGTAAAGATCGGCTTAAAAACCAATCTGCGCATGCGCCGGGCAGATGTTGCCCGGCGTAGCTACGGCAACGCCCGATTGTTGCAGCGCCGTAGTAACGCTGGAAGGGTCGTCCCCCAGCGCTACTACTTTCAGGTTAGTGTAGGTGGGCGGGGGGAGTTAGTTTAATGAGGGAGGGAGGGGTTAGCGTCCAAACGCTCCTGTGTGAGCGTATTTTCCCTTGCTTAGGCCAGCTGAAGTTAGGGTAGCCTTCAGCCGCCGTAAACAAGGGAAAATACGCTCGCACAGGGGGAGTGTCGGGCAGAGTGCACGCCAATACGCTGTGCTTTACTAAGCACAGCGCATCGGCGTAGGTCTGGATCAGGCCCAAGGACGCTACTTTAAAACTTCTGCGCCATCCATGCTTAAAATGTGGACAGTGCAGAATTCTGGATAATATGATATGTACTGAGCTTGCCCTTACTGTACTCTCTACATACTTTTCTCCTCCTACATAGCAGAATCGCTTTGCGCTTCTTTCCCCCATCCCATACCACAATGCTGTTGGATATGGGCGTAGCATGGAATTCTGAATCCACAGGATCAAGATGTGTTCTTGGAATGCGACACGGTCGTATGCAGCTACCTTTCGAATCTGGATCCATTAATAATGGGTCTGATCCTGCTTTAAAAGCAAATTCTATATGTAGCCTTCGTAACAGAGGCTAACACAGAATTTGTGTAGATGATGGATCCGTGCCCTCATATGCATCTCTGTGCATGCTGAAAACTAGATCGTATGTTAGGGCTACACCCAGCCCCTATTCTATGATCTAAATGCTTAATCACACCTAGTGGCCCGACCCCCTTTGCAGAGGCTGATTTTCCTACATGCCGTTGTGGAAGTATATATAGGTAGTGTGTACAATTCACACCTGGCTTCTGTACATTGTACACATAAGTCAGATCATGTCATTTATTCAGGATCAGGTCCAGGAACTATATGTTGTAGTGTTGCAATACACAAATAACTTAACTAAAGAAATTTAACATTATGTAAAAAAAACGCAGAATTTTTCTGAATTGTAACTATTGATGATAACAGGTAATAACTGAGAATTTTGCCTGCTGTTTCTGTTTATATTTACCCCACTGCTCACTTCTGATAACTGCCTCCTATTAATCAAATTCCAAGTATATCCAAATTAAGGATGCTGGCAGTAAGCAAAAAAATGTGAATATTGTTGTTTGTCTTTGGGTGATTGTTGTCACCTGGGTGGGTATTTTGTCATTTTTTTTTATTCATTCAACGACATTGAGTAAACAGTTTTATATACAATCCACAAACGGATCCATTAAGTCTCCAGCTGTGAAAGACCAAACAGGAGATCAGTTCCTTCTAATGCACACCTGGGGCTAGATTTACTGAACTGTGGAAAAGGAAACGTGGAGATGTTGCCCATAGCAACCAATCAGATTCTAGCTGACAGTCTTTAGAATGTAATAGGAAAGTGAGAGCTGGAATCTGATTGGTTGCAATAAGCATCATCTCCACTTTTCCTTTTCTGCAGTTTAGTAACTCTTGCCCTGATCTGTAAAGGATGATTTGTGTGATCAAGCCCTCTGTGTATGAGTCTTCTGAAGATACTGTGAGACAACTGAACATTTCATTTCTTTCCAGCGTTTGCTCTGTCATAATCAGACTTAGCTGGACAGGATTAATCAGTGGACCAAGTGTGGATACTTAATAACTGATGTTATGTGCTCTTGACTTATATGCGAGAGAGACTATATTAAACCATTAAACGGTTCAGACAGGCAAGAAGTATTGGACTTTTATCTCCTACCTGTGCTCAGTTTATCAATGATTAGAGTTATTTATTTTATAGATGTGTTAATAAGTTTTCTGTAATAACATACCATCATCTTTATGTGTTATTTATTTTTTAGATAATGAAATTGTCACTAGGAAGAGCATACTCTCTAACTAGTTTGGTGTATTATTTTGTACTTTATCTCACACAAATGTATCTATTTATATGGCTCTTCACAGCTTGGGACTGTCTGTGATTTTAGATGTGCTATGAGGAATGGAAGGGTTAGATTAAGGTAAGCATGCACATTTAAACATTTACTTAGTCAATTACCAGTGATTCCCGGCATGAAGCATAAACAACATTCCCAGTATACATCACAGTAGAAATATTCTGTACATGCAGTTGGAACACTAGAACGTAACTTACTGCTGGGATTCTGTCTCCATTTGCCTATAAATTGATTGAGCAACTTCCATTCTGTGTTTGACCCTATTGTGACAATGATACAGTTGCCGACTGTTTCATTGTCAAAATGCTCGGCAAATAGAAAATAGCTACTGGGAACTGGTACCTATTTCAACCCGTTTTCAAGAGCGACAAGCTGTGGCGGCTGCAGAGGGCTAAGGTTAGGGTTAGGGCTTAAAGGGATGGTTAGTGTTAGACTGCGAAGATTGGAGGATTGGCGTTAGGCTACTGGACATGGAGGGTTAGGATTAGGGCGGAAAAAGAGTGTTACGGTTGTGGCAAACCAGGGTGAGGAGTCTAACTAGGTGTCTTCACTAGTGCCCCTGATGGTGAGGATAGGCTGAGCTACCGATGCCAAGCAGGTCACGGCCCCTTGAAGCTTCTACTGTCTCGTTCCGGTAGGAAAGAGAGATGTATCTATTGTGATACTGTTTAAATTTCAATGTACCCTTACTGACACACAGATATCTACTCACATATCACACATCTTGTTCCATAGGCATGTAACCGATTCTTTGTCTTCTTCTCAACTTCAGGTTTCCCTTAGTGATGTCCCGGATCCTGGATCCTCCTCCTCCCAACACCTGGAACCTCCCGGAACCGTGCAAAACACAAAACAAAACAAGGGGGGAGGATCCTTGTGCAGCTCACCACTTCAGGTAAGTATCTCCCAATAGCTCCTACTTACACTTTCCACTTCTTGTATCAAAAACTTCATAAATGTAGTCTTTTACTCCTATCTCGCCGATCTCCAAACCCTACCCACTCTGTTGGTACTATTACAGTGAGTCTTTTATTGTATCGTCTTTAATATCTGAAAGGCTTTATTTTCCCTGACTCAGTGGACTCATTATTTTTCTATGTTCTTTTTCATTGTTGTGTGAATATTCATTTTCTTGCCATCATCTGTACTTGGCATGTGTGTGTGTGTGTTGTTTAAATAACGATTGTCAAATATGACTTCATCTTCTACAAATACAAACTGCTTGTGTCTGAAATTGTAACATGGTTCTCATCCATCAATGTTATATTGGCTTCTAATAATGATGACTCACAAATTCATGTCATTTTTTTTTTAGTTAGAAGTGACTTTGCATTTAATTGGGTAAATAATTTGTCATGAAGAATGTTTACTTGTTAAAGACATATAACAATAACCACAGTATTAATGTATTGTTTATTACTAGCATAGTGGCTGAAGTGGTTAGCACTTCTGCATTACAGCAGTCATCATTTCATGAGCACTGAGGTCATGAGTTCGATTTCTGTGTATGTGTGTGGGTGTTAGGTTCTTGCCCCAATAGAAATTACACTCTATATTTCCTATGTAAATGGAAAAATAATCTCTGTACAGTGCTGCAGAATTGGTGGTGCTATACAAATAAATGATGATGATTTCTGGAAATGTTCCATTATTACAATATTATACATATAAGCTCAGATTGCAATTGCTCTCATTTTAGGAGCCCCCTTTTGCTGGTCTCTAACAGAAGGCTTGAAATTTCAAAGCTTAATATAACCCAGGTCTGGCAAAACTAGGGCTCTCTATTCATCTCTACCCATGGCCCGTATTCACTGATGTGTGTGTGTAAAGTACGCAAATATACGCACATACGTGGCAAGGCCACACCCATGACACTCCCCTCATACGGGCATTATTTTGGTGAGTAACATGTCCATAGGGCAACCTTAATTCTACGTGTAGTTACGTGCGTATTTTCCTTCCGTACATGCATTCATGACTAACCGCGCCCATATTAGTCCATTTAAATGCCTCCACCCACCCACTTTCACTAAACTACGCACCCACGGAATTCAACTACGCCCCTCCGTACGTATGTCACTAAGTCCGATTTAGAAATCCGGGCGTAATGGACTTCCGTGCCTAAATCCAATGTAGATTGCGTAAAAAAGGTTACTACGCATGCGCAGTTCAACCGTTCCTAAAAATCGCCACGTAAAAAGTAACAACATCGGATCCGTGAATCCGGCCCCAACAGAGTAAACTTGATGCTGAATTTTAAGCAGGTTCCAAATACAGACAAATGTGAAGAAACACTTGTATTACCCATAGCAATCAACGCGATATTTGTTTCTCGTTCTTTTAGTTGTGTTACAAAAAATAACAAATCTGATTGGCTGTTTTACGATGACCCATTTTGAAGGACCCTTTGAGGCTTTCCTACATGGAGAATAGTTGTAATGTACTGTATTGCAGTACAGAGGTTATCAAAACATCAGACACTCTGGACTGGTCAGGGAACACTTGCTTCCTCAGCTGCTGGTGATGAATGGTTTGCAGAAGTACCTCTGATATCTGACAAACACATGAAAAATGATATTTTCCCAGGAAACACTCCTTTTGAAACAGATAGTTTCAGTGATAAATGAAGGAATTGAATTATTAATCAACATTTATAGAAGTGCATTTTGCGTCTAATGGACATTTCAAGTCTTTTTTTTCCAATCATGTCTGATTCTGGGGTTATTTTGGAGTGTGCTCAAGGGAAATATGCCTTATAAATGGCTAAGGGAAATATAGTTCATACAGGTGGGGGCTGATCCAGAGTTTGGGAGTAAGGTCAACAGAGATGCAAGTGCACAGCTCGGCTAAACCATTTAGTAAAGCAGGGTTGCCGACTTTTAACAGCTAGAGATGATTTTGGGGTGGGGCTTAATGGTGTGATATATGCAAATCGCTTCATTAGGCCCCACCCCCTTGATTAAGCCTTACCCGTTTTTAGCTGTAAAAGGGATGAGGCAGGGCTTGATGGTGCAAATTGCGCCATCTAGTGTTGCTAGGCAGGGGGGCAGGACTTAAAGCCGTGACCACGGCCTTAAAGTCACTTGCGGGAGATTTGCAGGCTCTCCCGGGATACCTGCCCAATTTCGGGAGTCTCCTGGGAGAGTTGGTAACCCTGTTGTAAAGTAGCCTTGTAAAGGCTAATTAATTTTAATTCTTTTAAATACAGGAAAAGTAGTTTACTTTTTGCACATAGAACTCAAATACTGTTTTATGTTTAATCTATAAAATTAGAGTTGAGCTAAGAAACGTCACTTCTAAATTCTAATTCTGCTTTCACAACTTAAATCCCCCCCCCCCCCTTGTAGTTTGTCATGGTATTGCCCAGGTCCACACTTACACCTAAAAAAAGATGCAAGTTCAATTCTGGATACGGCTATTGATTTAGATGATTACTTACATTCCATTAGGGATGATTCTGGGGTTTATAGTAGCAGGGAAGGTGCCTTGCTTGTTTTTTTAAAAAAAAATTTTTAATAATCTTATCCACGGTTGTTAACGTCAATGTTCACGTGTTCTGACATATCTCTCGGCTCGCTATGAAAATCTCTCATTAATACATTGCCCTCCAGGGTTAATGTATAACAAATACATTGCATAAGCAGACCTCACAGGCAGAACCATTGTATGGAGATCAAAGAAACCAGAGTTATGTTAGTATTACATATACATGACGTATATACAGATGTTCCAAACAAATACTAACAATGGGCTGGATCCAGACTTGAAATGCTTTAAATTAGTTACTCCTGGGCTAAACCATGTTGATTGCAGGGGAGTCATATTTCATCTGTTGCAAACAGTATTAGAGCTGAGAGGTTATGTTTCCTATCCCAAGTCTAAATAACAGTGTAATAGTAAAGCTGGTCAGTATCTGTGGGCAGCAATCAATTCAAAGATATATTCCTACATGCAAAGAATATAATTAACTTGACTCCCCCTGCAATCAACATGGTTTAGCCCAGGAGTATCTAATTTCAAGCACTTACTTAAGTCTGGATCCAGCCCATAATACTCAACTGTCGACATTTTGACCTGTCTACAATACTGATAGCATGTACCTATTGCTGTGTAAAAACATGAAGAAGTGGTTTTGACATATGGCTGTCAATGAACCACAGGCCCTTTTTTCCAACTGGATCTTATTATATAGACTGGAGAGGTAAACAGGGTGAGTCCAGGATATTTAAGTTCAACTGCTTGCAGATGATATATTATATTTCAATATGGTAATGATTTACAACACTTCAGATTTAAACGTGCTTGTCACCAGCAAATAATTGAAAAATCTATAAAGCTTGGACTTGGCTAATGGTCATTGTGCAACGTTCAAATCAATTAGCTCTCATTTGAGGCTTGCTGTGTAAATACAATTTTGCTGACAAAATTCCCATGTAGACTTTATTGACACGTGGACTTGATGTAAATTTATAGCTCTTGGCTAAAGATCTGACTGAGGGAAAATCATAGGATTAAGCACAACAGTCACGGAAGGAAAAGGGCACATGAGGCAATTTTGTAAGAAAACTCCGTCTTGACAGTGGGGGAGAGGAGACGGGAGGATAACTTCTAGACAGATGCTGCAGCGTAGTGAATTCATTCCTGACATCAGTGAATGAGGATAAGATCTCAGGATGGCCATGTCAGCAGAAATGGGTGAGAAAGTCAAGCACAGGGCATAGAAATGATGAAAAACCAAAAAATGCTATTATAAAAAAAATAACAAATTCTGTCAGAGTGAAGTCAATTATTTTGTAACTTAAATACCTAATATATTTCCTCCCAAAAACTCATCTAATAATAATAATAATAATGGGCCGTATTCAGAGATCCGTTTTTGAGGTGAGTTGCGTGCGTATTTTTGCGATAGGGTCAACTGTGCATGTGCAGTAACTTTATTTATGTACTTTACGTAGACTATACGCACGTAAGTACCTCACGGACAGACTTGTGAATCGCACTTGGGGACATACGCACGCATCTCCGACGCACGGGAAAATTTAAATAAAAGTGGGTGGGGGGAGGTATTTAAATGAACGCATAGAAGCGTGGTTATAAAGAATCGGACGGACGGAGGACACATACGCACGCAACTACTCACAGAAAGTGGTCTATGGAGGCGGAAGTTACCGACAGCATGGCCGAGAGGGGTGTGTCATGAGTGTGAGGGGGTTTGGCCTGCACCGTGCTTTTAAAGAAACGCATCTCTGAATACGGCCCAGTAATAATAATAATAATAAAGGACCGGATCGTCACAGTGCGGAATTATAGGGTGTGGATCCGGTCCAATAATAATAATTGCAAAAAAATATTATAATGCAAATTGACATAATAAGAATGTAATAAAAATATAATAATAATATAATAATATTATTGCCAAAAACATTAGGAAAACATCCAGGACCCTGTCAGGATGTTGTAAACTGAGTACCTGTAAGCCGAGTCTAACCGTGAGTTGGTTTTCACCGGAACCACTAATGGTGAGGATGTGCTTTGTGGCAAACTGCAGCAGGTCACAAATCAGGTAACAGTGCCTGAGGTAGCAGAGAGAAGTCCGCTGGTGTATGGAAGGATCTCCAGAGAGGCAATAAAGGCAGGTAAGTGGTACCCATAGCGAGAAGTAGGAGCCTGGGTGTAAATGGGATGACACAGGCAGAGCTGGGGAAGGGGAGGAGAGGGGGTTAGCTGCCGGTTAGAATCTGTCAGAGGCTGATGGGTTAAAACGGTGCTCAGCACTCCATGTATGAGTGCTGATGACTGCAGAGGTCTTCTCTGTAAAGGTAATAGAAGGCATCTGCTGTACCCAGACCCTATACCTATTGTGTCTAGAACTTTGTCAAGGGAATACAAGGAGACATGTTAGAATGAGTAACTGTACACCTGCATAACTTTTGCTTAATTAGAGTTATATGATACAAAACAGCTCTAAGTTTAAAAATAACGGACCATATTCACAGATTCGTTTTTGCGGGGAATTCCGTGCGTATTTTTAGGATCGGAGTAACTGCGCAGGCGTAGTAACTTTATTTAAGCTGTTTACGTTGAATTTACGCATGGAAGTCCATTAGGCATGTGCTTGGGAATCGCATTCGGGGACATACGTGCGGAGGGGCGTGGTTGCAATCCGTATGGACAAAGTTATGTGAAAGTGGGTGGGGGGAGGCATTTAAATGACTATTTGAGTGCGCGGTTAGTTAGATACGCACGTACATAAGTATTATATGCACAGAAATGCACACGCACTGTTAGGGTTGCCCTATGAAGGCGGAAGTCACCGACAACACGGCCATGTGAGGCGGAGTGTCATGGGTGTTGCCTTGCTGCGTGCGTGCGTATAATTGCGTACCTTTAACTAATGGATCTGTGAATACGATCCAATATGTTTCCACAAAATACAATATTGCAAATACAAAATAATAGTAGTTTTACAATAACTGACACATATCGAACCACAAAATATAAAAGCGACACATAATCTTATCCACCACAAAATTAGTTGTATAGAAAAGATAAACATAATATAATTCAACATAAATCGAAAACAAAAACATATTGATCCAGGCAGCCAAACAACTTTTACTTAGTTAAAATCTACTAATACAAAAGAGCCAAAGGAAATCTAATTAGTAAAAAGCAACATCACTCCAAAAACATTAAGTACATTGTTTATTTATACAAAATATAGTCATATTTCTATATAATCACACTTAGGTGTATATATCCAGTAATTAATGAGAAAAATGTGTAGAAATATACACATTCGGGGATACAAAATCAAATATACACATACAAAAATTCCAGACATAATCTTGATTATTGGAAAACCTAAGTAACATAAAAAAGTAATCATCGTTAAAGCAAGTCAACACTCTTAGATGACTAGATCAATAGACCATAACAGTAAAGTGCTTAGGCTTCGATATAAGTACCAGAGTCCATGTGACTATGGATAAAACAGGAAGAAATTATCTAAATTAATTTTATAAATCATTTTAAGTTGAACAATAGTTCAAACAATATATTTCAGCTGAATTACAACATGTCAATCTTAATAACACAGTATCAGCGAAATTCCCAGAAATTCCCAGAATATGGAAATCCTCCTTTAAAACTTAGTTATTTATGTAAACTATGCCCAGTGAAGTGTTTTGTTGAATTGTTACTCAATACATATAATCGCAGTATAGAGAGAGAAAAAAAACATCCTATAAATAACCTCTAAAGAGCAAAATATATTGGTCTCCACTTTAAAGGGGTGTGGGTCCCAGGAAAGAACGAACCTATCTCGATGAGGCATAGCAATTGATCCACAGAGCATCGAACGTGTTGCTCCGAATGGTAAGGCTGTAAACTACCCCAACCCTTCCCCTAATTCTAACCCTAATCCCCCCCCCTTCGATTGCCCTAACCCAATCCCTCCCTTCCCCAAAGCCTGACCCTAACCCTCCCTTTCCTGCAACCTGACCCTAACCCTCCCTCCCCTGCAGTCTGACCCTAACCCTCCCTTCCCTGCAGCCTGACCCTAACACTCCATCCCCTGCAGCCTGACCCTAACCCTCCATCCCCTGCAGCCTGACCCTAACCCTCCCTTCCCCACAGCTTGACCCTCACCCACCATCTCCCGCAGCCTGACCCTAACCCTCCTTCCCCTGCAGCCAGACCCTCCCTCCCCTGCAGCCTGACCCTAACTCTCCCTTCCCCACAGCTTGACCCTCACCCACCATCTCCCGCAGCCTGACCCTAACCCTCCTTCCCCTGCAGCCAGACCCTAACCCTTCTTTTCCTGCAGCCTGACCCTAACCCTCCCTCCCTCGCAGCCTGACACTAACCCTGGAGAGGCTACTCGCCTTTTCCGTGGTCCAGGTCCAGCGGTAGCGGTGGCGGCGTTTCCGAAATGGTATGGGTGAGTATGCCGATTGGCATACTCTCCCCTTCTGTAAAAAAATTTCTAAACAGAAGGGATATTCGAAATAGGGACATCCAAAAAGGAACTTTCGGATGTTCGGATTTCAGAAATCAGGCATTCTATGCAGGGACTGAAACCGACTTTAAACATATATCTTATCAACATACTTTTCAGGATAAATTAGAAAACATATAGAAGTCATAACCATAAAAAAGATTCCTATAAAACTTACCGGAGTCTTCTTAGAACGTTAGTAGGCTTTTCCTAAGGATGTATCTCTAGCCATCATAAGATGACATACATCCTCCAGAACTCTGACAATATGACTATTATAATAAGTTTCGTATCTTCAAAGGATAACTTGTACGGTGCCCACCCTTAGAGATTCAGTCAATTTACAGTTAAGACAAGAGAATTATACTGAAACTTATATTACATTTTTAGATTTCTCTTTTGTATATTCTGTCAATGTATCTTTAATAACCAATACCCCATAAACACCGTTTAGAGAAAGATTTAAAAAAAAACAAAAAACAAAAAACTGTTTTTCACAGAAAGGGGAATTATTAGGAAATAAATGTAACTGTGATGGGGACCAATTTATTTATGGGTATCTGGTGATGACAGTATGTGTATGAGAACCCCATGTATGAAGCTGTTAAGTTTAATATACCACCCTTTGCCTTCTATCAAGCCCAACACTAAGTATAAAAGACCATCACAGAAATAGATTGACATAACCCCTTTGGCTTATTATTGTTCCAGAGAAACCCCCCAATTAAGCTATAACTATCCATTATCAGTTATTACATGAGTATAATCCCCCTGGCACTCCCCTCGAATGCATGTAACTTAGCTGACTTACGTGATCAGAATCCTACCATAACTTTTCCTTGCATGTATATGCTTGCATGTATCGCCTTTTTGTATATAAGTGCCTCCCTGCGCCCATAATGCAGATTTTTGGCTTGCACAGGGATGTCATGTCCTATCGTACAGAGTTAAGTACAAGCTACGTACAATCAGAGTTAATTTACAACAATGGGTATCCTATTTAGTGCTCACAGAGCTTCTGATGTGGGGGTTGTAACAGCTGCCTGAAGGTCTCAGATGGACCCTGTAGATGAGGTGGAGGTGGATATGCTTACACCAGATGACCTGGCTCTGAAAGTTGTCAGAAGCTACTGGGGTTGTCTCTTCTATACTGGAAATGTAAATATTACAAATGAATTGTCCAATCTAAGGTATATGGTATTATTGTCAGTGTCCTAATAACAAAAGTCGTGTAAGTCCTCCAATAGGGCTTTATGCAAGGGGTATACAGTCAACAAAGTTCCACACTAGTCTTGATGAAGAAGTTTTTCCATGATACAAAAGCTAGCGTGGGCTGTGGTGCTTGCCATTAATAATGGAGTTGTAAAAACGGAGGATTTACTAGAGGAGAAAGAGAAATAACACAAGCAGCTGGTGTAGTATTTTACAGTAAATTGGAATGTTAAGAAGTTGATGTTGCACACACATTTAGTTGGTGCTATGATAGCATGTCACCACTCTGTGGTTTAGGTCCTGACATCCGCCTTCCGGTCTCCACCCAAAGTCCCTCTTCCGTCCGGGTCCTGATTCGGCTGGCAGCCTTCCCGTGCCTTCTGCTCGTGGGTGCTTCGGTTTGGCTACTTGATTCGTCTCCTTTGTCCTCAGTTCCGGGTCTTGCTCTCGTGCCTCCCGCAATCACGGTGCTCCAGCTGTTCCCTCCTTCCTTTCAGCACCAGATTAATTGGTGTAGGTCCACTCAGCACGACAAAACATAGTCGGCCAATATCTGGGCTACGCATGCGCAGATCGGCTTTCATAGGTCTGGATCAGGTCCAAGGTCTCCGGCGCTAAGAAGGCTCAGCTGTGAGGGAGAACTACTGCAGATTCCAATATTTCCAAATTTCAATATTCCAAATACCGCTGCTCTTCTTATATGGCAATTGATTCCTCAAACAATTGCAAAGTGTAGATCTAGAAAAACAGAGCGGAGAAGGCGCTTCATGGTGCAATATCGTTTTTATTCAAATGCAAGCAAAAGGTAAAAAAAGGCGTACCAATTTTCATGGAATCACATAATATGATTCAAACGAGCGTGTGTGCAAGTAGCCGCTGCACAGCGGGTCTCCCGGCAAGGTAGCTCCCGATGCAGTATGCTGTGATGCACGTGTGAACGCACGACTGCTTCCAAACAATGGGTCAATAGAGGGAGGTCCCAACGCCGTCCCTACCCTTCATCAGGGTTGTGTTCAACATGCGGACTTACAGGACTTATATACCTCCCATTAACAACACAGTGATAGGTTCTTAAAGCCAGTGTTACATGGTCACATATAAAAACTTTTTCTGTACATTCTTACATGGTAAGATATATATATTAGAAGTTGGAATTGAACTGGTATTTTAGTCTCATAGGACTTGATCTAGACCTTGTTACAGCAGGCAGATGCATAAGATCGGCTGTTTAGCAACATCTGCCCGGCGTAACTAGGGAAAATAGGGAAAGTCAGGATTGGGCGTCTGTAACTACAGCGTAGTTACGGTGGAGTGGGCGTTCCTCTCTGTAACTACGCTGTAGTTAGGGAAGTTAGGCGGGGGGGGGAGGCAGGGAAATGAGGAAGGGGGGGCTGGGTTAGGTTGTTACACTGTGGTGTCCGGCGTATTTACACTCTGTTACGCCAGCTGAAGTTAGGGTAACCTTTAGCCGGCATGACAGTGTGTAATTACGCCGGGCATAGTGGGAGCGTCGGGGGGGAGTGCATGCCGATACACTGTGCACATAGGCGTAGGTCTGGATCAGGCCCATAGATACCGGAGAAACTAATATTCCTCAATATACGCTCACTTCATGGGTTCATAGGTAGAGCTCTCAGTTTATCCAGTTTATAATCCTTATAATAGGAGAACATTAGCAGTAGAAACTCTGCATTATAGTCAGTCCAGTGCAATCCCAACTTCATATATATATGGAAGCTATTTGCCATTTGCAACAACTTTGTCTTTTGTGTGGGGCATACTTTGCAGCAAAGATTTTATTGATAATTGCTATCTTTTATTTTTTACTTGTTATTTTAAATTTCTTTTTTACATTAAAGATTCATTATATCTACTTGGTTGCCTTTTAATGAACATAGTGAATTCTACCAATAACAAACGTGTTTTTTTCTCGCAGTGTTTTTTTGTGCTGAGTGTTTGTTTTGTAGAATCTGCAGTAGTTCCCCCTCACAGCTGAGCCTTCTTAGCGCCAGAGACCTTGGGCCTGATCCAGACCATTAAAAGCCGAGATGTTGGCCGGCGTCCCTAGTAGCAGCATAGTAACGGCTGAGGGGGCATTCCCCGCCATTACTACGCAAAGGTTAGTGTAGGTAGGCGGAGGGAAGTATGGTAATGAGGGAGGGAGGGGTTTAACTAAATACGCTCCAGTCCCAGCGTATTTACCCTCGCTTATGCCGGCTAAAGTTGGGGTAGCCTTCAGCTGGCGTAAGCAAGGATAAATATGCTGGGACAGATGGGAGTGTCAGGGGCAGTGCATGCCGATACGCTGTACTTTAGTAAGCACAGCGCATCGGCGTAGGTCTGGATCAGCCCTATGGTTCTTGAATTTAGTAGGTATATCTACCCCCACCTCATCTAGAACAATCAGAGTCACGATGGATGCAGAACATCTGCCATGTGCATCCACAGCCAGATTTACGCATGCAGCATGTGTAAGTAAGCTGTCGCTATTATATCTGGAACAGGCCCATATTCCTTATTGTGAATCTAACCCATTGTTTATAATGGATATCATTTCTGAAGATTCTGTGAGAGTTAATTCAGGATTTGGGTATTACGCCAGGTGTCCAATTGAGAAAAATTCTTCTCATCAATTGCATTCAACACTTTCCAATTATTTTAAGATGTGTAAAATATCTCCTAATAGATTTATTTGTATATAATGCTCAGTCCAAATCTTTAAAAAAGTCATTTTTTTGGCAACAGTTTTCCATATCAGATTGTACTAAGCCCATAAAGCCACTTAGCATAGGACTTCTTCAAGGACACCAGAATAAGAATAAGAATAAGCTGGCCTGTTATAATTAGGATGGTGACGTCTTGCAGCAGAGGTGGGACTTTGCCAATTGGCATTTAGATGGTGGTATAATAAGCATGTAAAAGACTGCCTTAATTAAATTGCTGAATATAAGACACTCATCAATGCAGAAAACCAAGTGCTGTCTTTGTATATTTATATATATATTTCCATAAATGAGATATCGCTTCTTGTCTGAACTTAATGTATATCACAAAATGATTTATAGCACAATACTCTCTGATCTCTATATTTTATAGGGCCAGTTTAACAAGTAACATGCTAATTTAATTGGATTCTCTGAGGCTCTGACAATTGAGATCTCACGTTTTATCATTATTTAAGCAATGGTTAGTTATATGCATTGCTGATTTTTTTTGACGTGGTGATGATGATAAAATAATTTATAATTTTATTGGATTCATTTAAAGGGGAACTAATAGACATGGTGATAAAACCTTAACAGTCACATACTGGGATCGATCCAGAGGTGAGCATATGCCATCTGAGGTGATGCACTGAAGTTCATGCATTCTCGGATGATTCAGATCTGGGCGCTACTTGAGCTGCGGCAGTTTGTGTTCTAAGGGGTGTTTAGAGGGAGAGAAGGACTGGAGAGCTATAGTCAATGTACAGTAAGGGAGTGCCCAAACAAGCGCACTCGATCCACGTCATAATGTAGATGTAAAAAAGGACAGTTTACATCATAACATTTGCAGGTCAAGTCCACGTCTGCTCACCATACGGGACCAAATTCTTACCCCGGTGTTAGGATGACCCACTTACAAAGCGTTGGAAATCACTGCCGAAATATCGTGTATGTAGGGTTACCACCGTCCGGGATTACTCTCTTCAGTCTGTAATGATCACTGAACCGGAATTGGGCAAATTGGAGGGCAGAAGTGATGTCATTGTGAAATCTCTCTATTCCCAGACATTGGAGGTAAGGTAAAATATTAAGGCAAAGGTTTATTTAAAAAAATTAGCAATCATCAAAAATAGAAATATCAAAAATGTTTTTTCATGAAGATTGTCTGGGAATCTATCAATAAAGTTATGGTAACCATTGTGTAAATAATTTCTACATACAGTAAGAAAATAAGGGGAGTGGCCTCCCAAGCATGCACAGAAGGCTGGATGCAGTTGTAATCACAGCTCTGAGTGCAATGTTAATTGAAGTTTAACTATATAGTTAAATATTAATGAGTAATGTTATATAACAATGTGTCCTAACATTTAAAATAAATTGCTGCATAAAATAATTTATGATACTGAAACACATAGAAACTTAGAGCAATTAGTCATGGAGAGTACGAAAAATTATGTATTCATCTCCATCTGGAGTGTGTAGCTGAAATGCTCCAATTTTCATTAGTGTGTGTTTGTTTGGCTGGAAAAGCAAATTTTGCATTTAAGTACTGCATTATGAAGCAGACAGTTAATATTTAATGGTGTCTTAAGCACAATGCAGCTGAACTTTACGATACAAGCACATGTTACGGTCAATGAGAGCTCTGCTTATTGCACCCAAAAAAGAACAACTTGTAAGTGACTTCCAGTCTCTCAGTAAATGGTGATAAAATTATAGTGAATAAACCCGCATCTCTTTATACCCAGTAACAATATATAGTTTAGATTAATGAATAGCTTGGGTTGGCCCCATATTTTACCTGGGATGCAGTTGCCGGGACAAACAATCTGTTTTTGGCAATGATACAGCCAAAAGTAATATTTACCATTGACAACAGCTTTTTAATTAAGATGAACTAAATTCTGGAATGGGTGAAATGTCGAATGGCCTTATTTTGACAAGTTACCGGTTCTGGTTAGGGTTAATTTGTGAGGGGAGAAAGGGTTAGGGATAGGCTCCAGAGAGCGGTTGCAGTCCCCGCATAGAATGAGGGATTTCCGAAATAGGGGCATCCGAAAGTTCCTTTTCGGATGTCCCTATTTCGAATACCCCTCCATTTTAGAATTTTTTTTTCAGAACGGGTGAGTATGATAAGTGTACCACTCACCCATTCTTTTTTGGAAACACCGCTGCCTCCGCTACCGCAGTACCCACACCACGGAAAAGGTAAGTAACCTTTCCAGGGTTAGGGTCAGGCTGCGGGGAAGGGAGGGTTAGGGTCAGGCTGCAGGGGAGGGAGGGTTAGGGTCAGGCTGCGGGAGAGGAAGGGTTAGGGTCAGGCTACAAGGAAGGGAGAATTAGGGTCAGGCTGCAAGGAAGGGAGAATTAGAGTCAGGATCAGACTGCAGGGAAGTGAGGGTTAGGTTAATGGAAGGGGAGGGTTAGAGTTAGAATTAGGGGAAGGGTTGGGGTAGTTTGTAGCCTCACCTTTCGGAGCACCGCGTTCGGCGCTCCATGGATCGATTGCTATGCCTCATCAAGGCATAAGTAATCGATATCCCAGCCAGTTCGAAACTGTCTGGGAGGAAACGGCCCTATCGAAATAGGGCTGTTCTTTCTGGGGACCCACACCCCCAGAGAGGGTAGGGTTAGGCTGCAAGAGAACAAGGGTTAGGGTTAGGTTTTGGAGAGGGCTAGATTGCAGGACAAGGATGGTTAAGGTCGGGGAGGGTTAGGGTTAGGCTGATAGAAGGGGAGATTTAAGGTGAAGGTTTAGGGTAATGGTTTGGGTAAGGGTTAGGATTGGGGGAAACCTTACCTGATGCTGCTGGAACAGTTGTTGTCTTGATTGCAGGAGCGAAAAAATATCTACTGTCACGCTTCATTGTCAGAATACAATGTGTCGCGAAGCACACCACGTGCAAACCACACTCATTTCATCTGAAGGATACATGACACATTCTGTACTACCAGCTTTATAAATGCAGATATATTCTATTCAAAATGCAGCCTTTAATGAACATTAGCTCTATCAGAGCGCCACAGCAATAATGGTATATTTCAAATATTCCCTTTTAAATGAACCAGTGCTGCAGCTCTTGCTGGGAGGATAAGTCCCTTGTATAAACCAAGAAAAAGAAAACAATTGCAGAGCGCTTGCTAAGGTTCACTATTTATTGTACACATAAAACAAGAAATTAAAACATATTAAAACTCATAGAAATACACATAAAATTGTAATTGATTAACAATCATTTAGAAAATAATAAATACTTATTAGTGCACTTCCCAAGCCTTATTAAATAGCTGTTGATCGGGCACCTCATGATAACTTAAGTAGTTGTTCCATGAATGAATATATATTGCTGTGATGAATAGTGGATTTAAAATGAATAATTGCAACAAAGGTGTCCAATTTGTATCAATATTGTTATTGCTGTCAGAGAGAATTGACAGATTGTGTGAAGCTTTCCATTAGTGTTACTGCGGAACGGTTAGAGAAAGGTTCAAAGCCCAACAATGTGGCTTGTTAGTTGATGACCAATACACGATATACGTGGGTTATATGAACCATAAAAATAGGAGCAGACAGCTGGTAAATAAGGAACAGCACCTTTATCGTCGGCTATCGGTATGGCAGGGATGATATTTCCGTTAGGTGCAGACAGTACGTGTGCCGCGGCTGTACCATTAGAGTGTTACGGGCTAAATTTGGTAGTAATGTGCCAACACTCGAGTCCTTATGTTGGCGGTATCCGCTGGTAATTGTAGACGGAAGAG
>WWET01001699.1:9532-20645 GCA_011038615.1 Limnodynastes dumerilii | reverse complement strand
CGAGATAGGAGTAAAAGACAAAATTTGTGAAGTTTTTGATACAAGAAGTGGAAAGTGTAAGTAGGAGCTATTGGGAGATACTTACCTGAAGTGGTGAGCTGCACAAGGATCCCCCCCCCCCTTGTTTTGTTTTATATTTTGCACGGTTTCGGGAGGTTCCAGGTGTTGGGAGAAAGAGGATCCAGGATCCGGGACATCGCTAAGGGAAACCTGAAGTTGAGAAGAAAACAAAAAATCGGTTACATGCCTATGGAACAAGATGTGTGATATGTGAGTAGACATCTGTGTGTCAGTGGGGTACATTGAATTTTAAACAGTTTCACACTAGAAACATCTCTCTTTCTTCCCGGAACGAGGATTGGAAAAGATTGAAACAACGGCTAACAGAGGAAGAAAGAAAGGATAACGGTCAATCTCGATTTGAAAAGAACTTATGTACCCTTAAAGAACACTGAAAACAGGAAGGTAGAGCCACCAAGAACTTCCTTTATTCATAGACTCTAGCGCAAAGGACTTGTTACCAGATTTATTTTATCATGCAGGAGATTTGCCGGGAGTCTCCCAGCTATTCCGGGAAAGTCGGCAACCCTGATGTAAATTACAGTCACAATAAAGCTGGAAACCATATTAACAGCATGGAAAAAGATGGAAATTTTGCAAAAATGTGTGTCTCCAGTATATATCTGGATGCTTTGTGTCAATTCAGTTGTATATGACAAAGTTTGGGTGTATCTGGCTATTGTGAAACTCTTTAATTGCATTTAATATGGTTTCCGGCTTTTACCATACATATAATATGGTTTTGGGCTTTTCCCATACATTTACTAAGGTTTCTGGCTTTTTCAATACATTTAATAAAAAACGTCTTTTAACCTTTTCCAATTGAAATCTGTAATATTTATTTGTTATTTAATGCTTCATTCCATTGTCAATAGTCTTTGTCTAAAGATATAGGGCCTGATTCAGAATTAAGAAAGTGCTTAAAATAAGAGAGGAAAGTCACTCCTGGGATAAACCATGCAGATTTCAGGGGGAGTCAAGGTAATTGTATTCTTTGCATGCAGGGATATATCTTTGAATTGCATCCTGCACACAGATACTGACCAGCTTTACTATCACACTGTTGTTTAGACTTTGGCTGGGAAACATCACCTCTCAACTCTAATACTGTTTGCAACAGATGAAATATGACTCCCCTGCAATCAACATGGTTTAGCCCAAGAGTAACTTTCCTCTCTTATTTTAAGCACTTTCTTAATTCTGAATCAGGTCCTTAATCATTTATGGAATTGATATTGATATGGGGTAGAGGATGCTGTTCTCATAATATGGAATGGTGGAGATAGTGGCACATAGTGAATTTAACAATATGTTATGTATTTATTTGTAAGATTTATTATTATTTATACTGATAATATGGAAACCCCCCTTTTAAAATCCTGCGTTTGCCACTTAAACTATATCATATAACTTGGGTAGAGACGTCCATTACAGTGGGAAAGGAAACAAAGTATTAAGAATTTTACAGGAATACCATATAAACGCCCTGTTTGTGCTTGGCACCATACCTGTCACTCACCTCTTGTACATCAATTTGGTTGCTGGTTGGGGGGAGGAGTTGCTTGCAGGGCAGGTCCTTAAGGAAGCTCCTCCTTGCAGACTGCCTCATTTAATTAACTTCCCCTCCCTTGCTATCGCTGATGTTTATTTATTTGTGTTATTAGTATCTTTAAGGGCTGGATGCAGACTTAAGAAAGAGCTTGAAATTAAGGACCTGATTCACACTTAAGAATCTTCTTAAAATAAGAACTTAAAGTCACACCTGGGCTAAACCATGTTGATTGCAGGGGAGTCATATTTCATCTGTTGCAAACAGTACTAGTGTTGAGAGGTGATATTTCCCAGCCCAAGTCTAAATAACAGTGTAATAGTAAAGCTGGTCAGTATCTTTTTACATTAAGCAATTCAAAGATATATCCCTGCATGCAAAAAATACAATTAACTTGACTCCCCCTGAAATCAACATGGTTTTGCCCAGGTGTAACTTTAAGTTCTTATTTTCAGCCTCTGATTCAGGCCCTTACTTTCAATCTCCTTTTTAAGTCTGGATCCAGCCCTTAGAGAGTTTGTATCGTTAGCATACTTCTTTGTTGGTTTAAGGCACTTGTTTTGACTGTGCTGCATTTGGCTGGCTTTCTCACAGGTTCATCTTCTTGTCTGCGCACCATAATGTCAGAGCAGTGCCAGTTTTGTTTGGGAGTATGCGCCCCTGATGGGGATCATATTTGTTATTCATATTTGGTTGTTCTGCAAATGTTATTGTTATGCTGGAAGCCTGATGTAACCTGCTTTCTTTAAATGATTTAAGGTTAGGTTGTGGGTGGATTTAGGATTACGCTGCGGGNNNTGCGGTGCGCGGTGTGACTTAGGGTTTGGGAGTGGGGTTCCCCACCTTTCGGAGCACCGTGTTTGGTGCTCCAGGGATCGATTGCATAAGCAATCCATATTCCAGACACTTCCAAACTGGTTGCGTGCAAACGGCCCTATCGAGATAAGGCCATTCGCAATGGGGACACACACTTCAGGAATAGTAACATACAAATTGTTACTGGCCAAACATCTATTCAACTCCTTAATTAATGCATAAATACCTGTAACAGTTTACCTGCAAGTATGGCACGTAGCATATGGGCACAGGGTAGCCAAGCCTTAAGCTGCGTGACCATATGGGATGAGTAAGTACAGAGTAGTATACTGTAATGTACGCTGAAAATGGTGGCTATGAGTAGTGTGAGCACTTTAGTTGCTATGCAACAAAACTAAAACCACATCCAATAATGAATTAGACCATATTGTATTTAAATGTTTTATTAATAAGTAGAGGACAGTAATTGTGTGTGTTCTGCTCTGGTCACCAGCAATTGAAAGAGCACACGCTTACTGTACACTGACTCCATGCCTCTACCCCTTCCCTACCTTGAAATGCCCTTCACAGTGGCTGCAGAGACAGTTGTGTTTGGATCTGGATTGCCTACAACTGCGTGAGCATGGTTACTGAGCATGTGCAGTGCCAAATCGTGTCCAGATATGCTGCACCATTGGACTTACCTTCACTTCTGGATCAGCCCCTTGGTCATTTGATAACAGACACATGGATGACGGGTAGTGGAGTGTATGGATTTAGTACTGTCTATCTCTCTCCTTATTCATCTGCTCCTACACACATCCTGCATCTTTATTCTCCATACATATTGTTCTGCTATTTTTGTGCTGTATTTTATTTATGTATTGTATTCCTTATTTAATTGAAATTGTACCCTGTCTGTTATTTGTAATGTATATGTAAATATTGCCATTGTACGGCGCTGCAAATACCGTGTGGTGTCTCAAAAATAAATGTCAATAATAATAATAATAATAATAATAATAATATTAATAATTATAATAATGGGCCGTATTCAGAGATCCGTTTCCTTGAAGGTACGCAATTATACGCACGGCCAGTGCAGGCCACACCCCCTAATTCCCCTATATTGAAGGTTTGTGCGCATGCGCACAACCTTCTTATGACGCCATAACGGCCGGCATATGTAACGTATGTTACGTACACCGGCTCTTATGAAAAGGGGGCTTCCCCCCATTACGCAAGTCGTATCTAATTAGGGGACAGGGCGGGGGAAGCCCCGTTACGATTAGCTATGCGTCCACATACCTAATCGTAACAGCGCATGCACTCCCCACTATGATGCTGGCCATACTGACCTCAGGCGGCCGTAAGGCGCCCGTAGCTCAGGATCCGGCCCAATAATAGTAAAAAAATGTTTTAAAAAGTCCTTTGTTATTTTCTACAATATCAGATTTCTATAAACTTCTACATATGAAGCACTTTCAACAGGACAGGAAAACAAAAGAGAAATAAAGTGCAAGAACTGCCTGCTATTTGCCACAGTCATACATGACTGACACACTGGCACTTGCTCCTTGCTCCTCTCGGAGCTCCCATTATAATACTGCAAAACTGTAGGAGATCGGAGCCAGATACAGCCATCAGGAACTGAGGAAAGATGACATTAAACATTGACCGTTATCTAGCTCAGGATAGATTTCAATATCTGCCCATGAATGGAAATCAAAATCTGAATAACTGTGCTCCAAAGCAGAGCTCCAAATACTCATATCCCTCATCTTCACTCATCTTAGCTCAGCTGCATGACAAACAGGACACTTTAGCTAAGACATGACGCTTGAGACCCAAAATGTACTAATTTTGCAGCTAAACATCTGGCCTATATAATGCGTTTCAGCACAAATGCTCTGATTTGGAATAATTTTTCTTTGTATACGGCCATGAAAGCTTTCCTCCACATCCTCTTGATTTGCTTAGCACAAGGCTAATTTACAAAAAAAGAGTATCTTCACTATTTCATTAACATGCATCAGCAGTTTTATGTCAGCCTCTGGTTTTAGCAATCTGTCTGTAAACAGATGTATGCTTTAGCAACCGACATTATACCGTGTCATCATCTGCTATCCCGTGACTTGTGCTATTGATTAAATCCAAGCAGCATTCAATTGGGTGCTCCTGAAAAGATGCCATCATTTCTAAACTTCTTTTACTTTTCATAAATATCTGTTTTTTATTCATTAAATTGGCCAGTAACATCCATAAAGCTCATACTTTCAGACAATAGACTGGATTTGAATATTATCAGCTGATTAATGTGATTATTAGGCAGTGTCTGGCGTGGACAGATTTGACAGAACAGTGACAAAGCGGTTTACAAAAGTACTGACCAGGCATTGGCCAGAATTCCTCTCTGTCACTAATCCTAAAGAACCTAAGGCAGAGCATGTCTCACTAGACGCCCCAGGCTGGGCTTAAATAACAGCAGCCATTTATTGAGTCTGCCGGTTTTAGTATTTGGTGATATACTACTAACGGTGGAATTTACATCTTAGGTCACTATATAATATGTGACGTATAGGAACACTAATGCTATCCTTAATGATGTAATAAAGAAAATCTCATCTAATCAAAGTTCAATAAAAACAAATGTATTGTGGAACACAATTTGAGGATTTGTGGTTTAACTTTTATTATTAGGTATCAGCATTTACTCTGCACATTACATGTTATAGCCCCACAATCACACCACTCTCTTCAAATGATATATTATACCCCACAGTCCACACATTACAGATTATATTACCACAGTCACACCACTATCCTCACATTGGGCTGGATCCTCAACCATGTACCAAAACAACACGTAAATTACGTACAATAGTTACTACGCATGCACAGTAGCTATCTTTCGGCAAATTACGGCCGTGTGTCTAACACGGCCGTAGTTGAGGATCCGGCCCATTAAGATTATATCACCACAGTCACACTACTCTCCCCACATTATATATTATACCACCACAGTCACACTACTCTCCCTACATTAAATATTATTCCACCACAATCACACTACTCTCCCCACATTATATATTATACCACCGCAGCCACACCACTCTATTCACATTGCAGATTATACTACCACAACCACCCTACTCTCCCCACATTACATATTATACCACCAGTCACACCACTCTATTCACATTGCAGATTATACCACCACAGTCACACTACTCTCCCCACATTATATATTATACTACCACAGCCACACCACTCTACCCACATTATATATTATATCACAACAGTCACACCCCTCTACCCACATTTCAGATTATACCACCACAGCCACACTACTCTCCCCACATTACATATTATACTACCAGTCATACCACTCTACCCACGTTACAGATTATACCACCACAGTCACACCACTCTACCCACATTATATATTATATCACAACAGCCACACCACTCTACCCACATTATATAATATACCACCACAGTCACATCACTCTACCCACTTTACATATTATACCACTAGTCACACCACTCTCTCTACATTTCAGATTATACTACCACAACCACCCTACTCTCCCCACACTTACATATTATACCACCACAGTCACACTACTCTCCCCACACTTTATATTATACTCCCACAGTCACACCACTCTCCCAACATTATATATTATATCACAACAGCCACACCACTCTACCCACATTACATATTATACCCCCACAGTCACATCACTCTCCCCACATTACATATTATACCACCACAGTCACATCACTCTCCCCACATTATATATTATACCACTAGTCACACCACTCTCTCTACATTTCAGATTATACTACCACAGTCACACTACTCTCCCCACATTACATATTATACCACCACAGTCACACCACTCTCTCCACATTACATATTATACCTCCACAGTCACATCACTCTCCTCACATTATATATTATACCACCACAGTCACACCACTCTCCACACATTACATATTATACCCCCACAGTCACACCACTCTCCACACATTACATATTATACTGTACTACCACAGCCCCACTGCTCTCCCCACATTATATATTAATCCACCACTGTCATACTATTCTCCGTACATTACATATTATACCACTAGTCACACCATTCTCCCCACATTACAAGTTACACCACCATAGTCACACCAATTCCCCCACATTACATATTATACCCCCACAGCCACATCCTGTCACAATCACAAGTCAAATAAGAAAAAATGCAGACCTAAATACCAACATGAATACTAAAAAGAATTATTATGATTTTAAGACAAATAGATTTCCCTAGTTTCTGCCACACAATACACACTGCATACTAGTGATCACCATTCAAATCACACTGTACCTTAGTGGCTGCCATACATTACAGATTGACCCACATAACCTCCATACAATAAAGACTTACATCCTAGTGATTGCTATTAATAAGTCTTAATGGACCATATTCAGAGATTGAAAATAAGAGAGAAAGGTTAAGTAGCAACTTAAAGATCTATCCCTGCATGCAAAGAATACAACTTACTTTACTCCCCCTAAATTCAACATGGTTTTGCCCAGGAATAACTTTCCTCTCTTATTTTCAATCTCTGAATCTGGTCCAGTATTATGAAGGCTTAACATGTCACCATAATAGGATTCCATATGTCCCCGTAGTAGGTTTAGATATGCCCCATTTTGCCAATAAGACTGCTATGAAAACAAAAGCAGCAGCAATGATGTAAAAACATAAAATCTCGATTTTCTGTATTTCTTCTATAGGTGACAAGGGCGGTTACATATCCAAAAGTTCTGTGTCTGTTTTGGGGGTGGTTGACAGAGATTCCTCTGCAAGATGAACAACTCCATTGCAGAAGATTTCTATACTGATGCTCAGAAATGCAAACGATAAAAGTCTTGATTATAAACAATTGAGGCAGTGTTATTCAAAACTCAGTGAATAACGGATCAAAGATATATTATAACATAAGTGGGTAAAATTCTTGGTAGCAGCTGGTATTACTTTCTAACATACTTCACCATGAAGAAGATTTCATCAGAGCAAGAAAATCAAAGGCATCCCTACATGTGGTTATCAGACAGGAGATAAGGAGCAAGTCAGAGGCTGAGCTAAAAGGACATGTGCAACAGTATTTCAAGATGAAGTTTGGGATGTATGATAGTTGGAGCATTGTAGGGCTGAGCTATTTCAGACATGGCCATAACGTGTCATTTAATTGCCTCCTCCTTCCCCCTTGTGCTTGCTCCTGCGCTGCCACCAGGGCTCATTAAAACAAAAATAATATTGCTAGAAGCATTTCAGACCGTATTCACAGATACGTTTTTGCGTAGAAATGCGTGCATGTTTTTAGGAGTGGTTTAACAGCGCATGCGCTGTTTCCGCGCAAATCACGTAGTATTTATTTTCATAAGTACTTTAGGCATGGACTTGGGAATCGCACTTAGGGCCTCATTCATTAAACGCGATTTGGCCAAAATCGCGTCAAATTGCGTGATTTGAGCTTAAAAAATCGCCAATCCGGATTCATTCGGCTCAAAATCGCGTGATTTGAGTTAAAAAAAAAATCGCCATGGCAAACATCGCTGGACAGCAATCGTCCAGATGTTTGCCATGTAAAAGATAGAAAAAAAAAATCACCGTATTCACTAAAGGCGATTTGAACAAACAGACAGGTTTTCCACAGACAAAAACACATAAGTGCTGCATGGCTGAAAGCCTTAGCCATGCTGTACTGATAGAACTACAGGGATCAGCAAAGTTGACCCTTGTAGTTCTATCAGCACTACATGGTAAGACTTCTAACCATGCAGCGCTGCGTGTAGTGTGAAAAAAAAAATACATAAAGCACAAAACATACATTAACCCCTTAAATCATTTCATAAAGTATGCATGTAAAAAAGAAATATTCCCTAACTAATTATGTTCCCTAAATATTTGCACTTACCTCCGGTGGTCATCTCTCCTAATCTAAGTGTAATGTAATGTAGTGTGTGTTGTAATAAAATGAATAAAAGGTTTGGGCACTCACCGTTTGATGTCAGCATCTTGGGAAGCGTTCTGTTCTTCATTGTAGTCTTTGTTCTTCTGTGTTCAGCTTGCTTGAAGTGTCCGCTCCGGTTCTCTGGATCTTCTCCTGCTGCCACGACGCTGGGAACCTCCTCTTCTTCATCCGGGCTGTTTCTAATGACGAATAGGTCACTAGGGGGCAGTGTTTTATAGAAGAGATGACATCAGTTACAGTGGGGGCTTTCAGCCATCTCATGCGACTTGCTGCGATTTGTTAAAGGGTTAATCGCGGTGGTTTTCTATTGAAAATCACCGCGATTTAGCCCTTTACAAATCGCACAACATCGGCTGAGATTGGAAAAATCGCGGACAGATCGTTTTTTAATGAATTCGGAAATTTTTATAAAAAAACGCGGCTATATGGCTGCGATGTTCTGCGGTTTTTAATTGACGAGACCCTTAGAGACATACGTATGGAGGGGCGGGGTTGTTTTCTGTATGTTAGAAGTTACGTGAAAGTGGGCGGGGGGAGGAATTTAAATGGGCGTTTCAAGGCGCGGTTAGATAGATACTCACGTAAGTAAGTAACATACGCGCGTAAGTACACACGTAGAGATTAGAGTGTCCTATGGAGGCGGAAGTCGCCAAAAACCCGTCCAGGTGAGGAGTGTCATGGGTGTTGCCTTGCTATGTGCGTGCGTAAACGTGCACGAACTAAATACGGATCTGTGAATCAGGTCCTTCAATAGCAGCTCTCTGACCTGCGCATATACAGGATGGAGTTTTCTGAATCTAGCGATTGGAAAACACCAGCCATTTGTAAGTCTCTATCCAGTCCTTTGGCTTTAGCTTGTCTCTGGAATACAGGAAATGTATAAGCTAAGTTTATTTCTGTATGCTTACAGCAATGCTACTATGGATGTTTTGGCTCTTTCTGAAGAGCATGGTCAAGTTCATCTCACACTGTTCCAGTCACGCACACAGAAGGACACACAGTGAACGCTTTCGCGTGTCACCATTTATCTCTGTCTCTCTTTCCTTTCTTTGACTTTTGTCTGTTGTCCTTATGACAACACGAGAGGTCATTTTATCATAAAACTTCAGAAATGTTCTTTTTGAGGTTAGTAAATAAAATATATTGTTTCGCCTGCTACAGATCTATATACTATTGTGATATTCTTACAATGTATACTGTTTATGATATACTATTTGTGATATACTTACAATGCATACTGTTTATGATATACTTATAATGTATACTGTTTATGATATAATGTTTGTAATATACTTACATTGTATACTGTTTATGATATACTTACATTGTATACTGTTTATGATATACAGTTTATGATATACTTACATTGTATACTGTTTATGATATACTGTTTGTGAAATACTTACAATGTATACTGTTTATACACCTTTATTTGACGGATTTTCCAAGTTTTAAAAGTTTTGGTGGCAAAATCATTAAAACGGTGCATGTGGGCTGCTTGTGTGTCGACTCGGATGCATGCGTACTTCGTCCACGCTGGTTTTGATGGCACTGCTCGGCTTGTGGTGCTGTTTGGTTTGTGATTGGTCATGTGGTCGTGCGTGAGTGGATATGAGTTTCGGCAACTTTTTTCTTACAAAAATAGATATATAGATATTACATTGTATACTGTTAATGAAAGTTCCTTTTCAGATGTCCCTATTTTGAATACTGGCCTTTTTTTTTTGGAATGGGTGAGTATGCTTATCAGTTAGGTTAGGGTCAGGGTTAGGGTCAGGCTACAGGGGAGGGACGCTTAGGGTTAGGGTAATGAGAGGAGAGGGTTAGGGTTAGAATTAGGGAAAGGATTAGGGTACTTTTTTGCTTACCTTTCGGAGCACTGTGGATTGATTGCTATACCTCATCGAGGAAAATGCAATCGAAACCCCAGCCAGTTCAAAACTGGCTGGGAGGAAATGGTCCTATAGAAATAGGGCCACTCTAAGCGGGGACCCACACTCGTTTATGATGTACTGTTTGTGATATGAAAATGAATACTGTTTATGATATACTATTAAGCTAGGGAGGAGACCTTAAATAGCTGTTTTTACTGTGGACAGGGCTGGAGTGTTGGGCGCCCCCCAGCGAATTTTAAATTTGCACCTTTAACAATTTAACATCATTAACCATCCTAGATTATATTAAGCGTTCTAAAACACAATCTTATAACCACAATAAAAGAAAGTAAATCATAGTCACCACTATACAATACAGACAGTGTCCTAGTCTACGCTATACAATTCTCACTTTGATGGCACTGCTTGGCTTGTGGCGCTGCTCGGTTTGTGATTGGTCGTGTGGTCGCACGTGAGTTGATGTGATATAAGATTGAGAGAGAGAGAGATATGAGAGATAGATATGAGATAGAAAGATAGATAGATAGATAGATAGATATAAGAGAGAGATAGATAGATATGAGAGAGAGAGAGAGAGATAGAGAGATAGATAGATAGAGAGATAGATAGATAGATAGATAGATAGATAGATAGATAAATGAGGCGTTGAGTAGCACCTTATATAGTCTTATCAATGGCGCCAAACAGCCGCACATGCTCAGTACAACAGCCTTGTGCTGATGTAGTAATGCAACTAATATGTTGGGGACAGTACATAACGCTTCCATCTCCAATA
>WWET01001698.1:315386-341471 GCA_011038615.1 Limnodynastes dumerilii | reverse complement strand
GCCAGCGCCCGAAGACGCGAGGGAGCAAGAGGACGCCGGGAACTGCTGACAGCTGCGGAGGGAGCCGGAGGGAGCCGGAGGGCGCGCGCCACCGCCGCGCATAACAGCGTAGTAATAGTGACACGCCGTCTACGTAGAGGTTAATGTCGAAAATGGCTAAGGGACGGACTTGTGAATCGGGCAAGAAATAATGCGACTCTAAGTGTGGCGGAAATATACGGACCTAAGGATTTGCATAGATATGGGCAGGGGGAGGCATTGAGATGAGGGAAAGTGGGCGCGCTTACAGAGTTAGGGCCGGAAATATCCGCAACTAATACACATAAGGCCGGAAGTTACTGCGGCCAGATAGGGCAAGTCAATGCTGGTCTAAGTTTAGGTCCGGCCGGAGGATGCAAGGGGAGTGACTGTTTTTTCTGGTGGGTGTAACCTGCTCCGACCTGAGACTTGAATGCAAATATTTTTGCAGCCCGATCGCCGACGGATCTCTGAATACGGCCCTGTATGTCTATGTTTATATCCTACTGCAATTGCCCGGATTGATGTTTACATAGTACCAGCAAATACGTGTAATTTTCAAATTGCCATGTAAATGAAGCAAACAAAATATGTATGATGATGTGATACTAATAAAGAAATATTTAAAAAAGAAGAGTGGGTGGGCGGAGAGATTTTAATGAGCATGGGGAAGGGATCTCTGTGTGTATTTTCCTTCTTAAGGAAGCCCTATGGAAATCTTAAGTGCCATTAGGCTCCTAAAAACGGAGATGGGTTGTAGGGCTGGATGGGTGAGTTATGTGCAGATCCGGTCACACCTAACTCACTCTTAACTGCGAATACAGTCCAATATTGCTATGTAAAGTACAACCAGGCCCACTCCCCACTGAAGGTAAAGGAAGTGTCCTTTGCTGGAAGTCTGGATAAATCAACATGCATAATAATTGGGCAGCATGAATGCATGAACATGCGCAGGACACAAGAACAGATGGTCTAGACGCACTGAAAAAAGGAGAATGGTGGAAGTCTGGATCCTTTATTATTATCTTTACGTTACCAAAAGGGAGCCATGAAACAGGAATTAGTTCCAACTGCAGGACTGGTGGAAAGTGGTTCATGAAGGCAGCAAGCAAAGCATTGCATCCATCCTAACCTACAATTTCATTCAACTAGATTTATCAATACTACTTTTGTTAACTGAATTGTTTTAACTTCACTTAAAAAAATGATCGCACAAGAGAAAATAGAAATACAAAATTTGTGAAATATTATAATATAATTTAATGGAATAGATATTGTGTTGCAAATGTTACAGTCTCCCAGGAAGGGTTCTCACTGGGGCGGAGTCTAAACCAGAGCCAGATATTCACTAAAGCCCCTGATGGTGGGATTAGTATTGGCTGCTGGCACCTGATAGGTCGTGGCCCCCGGTGATAGCCTCCAAGGGAAACCTTTGGCGTAAGTTCCTGGACTGGAACCGATACACAACCTGGAACCCTTATACACAATACAAAAAGCAGGCATCGTTGCTCACAAGAAGCAGACAGGAACCGAAGCAAACAAAGATACAGACTGGAAGCCTTGCACACAAGAATGCTGGCTGGAACCACTGTAAATAGGTAATATACAATGGACAGGGATAGGAACCAGAGGTATGCAGGTAATCACAGAGGTGGAACAGATAACAGATAAGGCCCTCAAGAGGGAACCAGACACACTGGCAGATGACACACATAGAAGGACAAGAGGGTCCAGGAGGAAGCAGGAGCAGGACAAAATGGAAATGGGAAACAGCGCATTGCTAAACAGA
Source organism: Limnodynastes dumerilii (assembly GCA_011038615.1). Classification (NCBI taxonomy): domain Eukaryota; kingdom Metazoa; phylum Chordata; class Amphibia; order Anura; family Limnodynastidae; genus Limnodynastes; species Limnodynastes dumerilii. The sequence goes on along the minus strand of WWET01001698.1, from coordinate 339,664 downwards.
AGCCCATTGGCCTTTGCTATCTTAAACAGGAGAGCAGAGGTCGATGGGCTGAATCACACTCACAGAGCACACACTGATAGCTAGAACACAGTGGTAGAAACAGGTACCTGATTCAGAGAGATACAGGGAGATACAGGGAGAGATGGAAACACCAAGTGTACTCTACAACAGATGGAGCCCGGCAGCGGAACTCCAGCACGCTGTGAGATGGTAAACACAACGTGCACTCACACATGCAGGCAAGGAGAAAGTGGAATTGCTCACTCGGCAGGTACGTTCAGAGATGGTAAGTACACATACCACTCAGCAATGGGGAATGAGAAGTACCTGCCCGAGACCAAAGCTGCCAGCATGAGCAGCTCACGCCACACGCTTCACACAGATTATGGGGACAGAGACAGAGAGGACAAGGGTAACACCAGGAATAAACAAAGGGTGCAAGATACACGACAAGATCCAAGGCAAGAGCACAAGAAGAATGCAATCAGAACAGTAGGCAAACGCAGGAAACCAGACACTATAACCGACAATCAGACTTTTCAGGCACAGGCTACTTAAAGTCCACTCCTTTGTTCCGATGCAGAGATCAGGCATACCTCTAACAGATTATCCAGCAGCTGAGGTAAACCAGGCACATAGAACCCAGACAGGGAAACTTCACATGCTGCTTTGTTTACCTCTGCAGCGTGTAACAGTAACAAGTCTGTTTTGGTGCCTTTAGCTGCAAACACAAACATTGCCTGGTTTACCACTGCAGTGTATTATTCGTAGTACCAACCAGGAAATGTAAGCGTCTCTGGCAGCGGTGCAGCCGCACAATACAGCCCCATAAATCTTGCTGTCCCACACTTCTGCACCACCTGGGGCTGATCAAGACTTTGGACCTTATTCACAACCAAGAAGATGCTGCTTCTTAGGTGAGTATTTTAATGAAAATGGCTACTGTGTATGCATAGTCATATTGGCTACGCAAGATACATAGCCTTTAGGTGTGCTTGTGCCGCCATGTGAGTGGAGAATATGCATTTTATTTATCATGCAAACAGCATCTAATTAAAGCTTATTTAGTTTTCAGAAGTAAATTACTTGGAACCGGATCCAGACCCCAGCACATATTCCGTATATGCAGGGATCTGTCCGTCCAAGAGAGAGAGAGGGGAGTGCACACCCCCTGTAGTTCCCCTCTCTCATGTGGGCTTTAGCCTGCCTTAAATCAGTAGTGCGGATCAGAGGTCCGCTGATCTTTACCCCCGCCCGCTTTAGCGTATGAATGTTGCTATGCTAGGATTACTATCGTATCCCTAGCGTAACATGCGCCACTTATGCTAGTCAGGCCACTTTCGCCCCTTGTGTGCGTAAGTGACTTGACCATCTTACTTTTGGATCCCGCACTTAATGCTGATTTGTTAATCAGCATAAAATACTGTTGTAAAACCACAATATTAAGACCAGTATGCATGCATACTGCAGTATGCATTTTTGTCATAGTTGACCACCAGCATCTAAGATTATTATTTTTCTACCTTATTATTAATTGTTCTCCACACTAGATTGATGGCTCATATGGACAATGGGGTAGATCCTGAACTACGTGTGTGCGTACGTATTTTAGCGGTGCGTATTTTCGTACACGTAAGGTCAATACACTCCCCACGGCACACCCCTTGCACGGACGTATTTTCTCAAATTACGCGACCCAAACCCTACCTTAACTTTTCCTAACGTAACAGAATACGTCCGCTAACGGGCGTACAGACTACGCGAACGTACGCAGCTTAGCACGCCCATACTGTACACTTTAAATACCACCCCCCGCCTACTTCACGTAAAACGCACGTATTGGTCACTAACGTAGATTTGGCACGCCCACACGTAAGTATTTACGTTAGCAATACGTGAATTACCCATACGTTTGAAAATACGCTACGTGAATGTGTGTATTTTCTGCAGTGCGCATGCGCAGTGCGTACAAATCTGCGAATTTACGTCTCCGCCACACGTAAATTCGTGGACATGCGTAGTTCAGGATCTGCCCCAATGTCATGTTTAACTTCTGTTTCATACAATTATGATTGAACTTGTAAAATGATTCTCTAAATATATAATATGGTGCTTTGTAAAAAGTATTTCATTTAATGCCAACGGTTGCATAAAATCAAGCATATAGCCATCTAAACGCTATAGTAAAATACAATTTCCCAAAGGCCTTCTAAGCAGCATGAATTCACTGAGGGGGAGACACATGTCAAACAAATCTTACTTTTAAGAAATGTAGTAGCTTAAGGGAGGAACTGAAGACATAGATTATCTAGATTTTAGTAAGGCTACTATCAGGGGAGTAGCGAGAGTAGAGCCAATGGGGCTTGTGCTCCGGGCGCTGGCAGACCAAAGGGGTGCCGCAGAGTACAGCCAAGGGCCATCTCCAGATCCCTAATATACCAGTATTACATGATAATATTAGGGGTCTGGAATGACACACTATATAATGTACAAGTGGGGAATATCATGGGTCTGGGAATGACACGCTATATACCGTATAATGTGGGCCATTCCGAAACCCAATATAAACCACAAATTATTTTATATGTCAATCCAAAACCCCTAATTTTCCCCAAATGTGCTTTCTATAGTATGCCATGTCCATAGATGTGTAATGAAAGGGAAACAGAAAAGGGGATGTGTAATTTAGAAGTGGGTAAGAAGAGAGAAAGATGTGTAATAGAGGAAAATAAATATGTAATAGGGGTGGGAGGAGATGTGTTATGGCATTTTCTCCACAGACTGTAGTGTAGTTAATATTTATTTAAGTAAAAACAACATCTCCTTTTAGCCAGCAAATGTGCGGCAACATGCTCACTCCACTCTCTGGCACTCTACACTATAAAAGGACGGGGTTGGGGGGTGCCGTAGCATTCACTTGATCCGGGTTCCAATAATCCATGCTACACCTCTGGCTGCTATCACACAAATCAGACTGTTACATTTAGTATAGGATTCAAAGAGGGTTTGCGGATAAGATTTTGGATGCAGTTTATGTAATCAATTCTTGGTATGGAAAGGTTCCTTGTGCACTAACCCTTGGAGCTGTGCTAGGACCAAAACAGAGATGCGACGATCGTAAACGAGGGGACAGCCCCTCTCCCGTAACCCGCGGGGGAACATAACAAACGTTATGTATGCCGACCCATAAGGCGGCGTAAGAAGGTTGTACGCATGTGCACAACCTTCTAAACAGTGAAATTACATATGTGCTGTACGTACTTTCACTGTCGCACATACCTAAGGATCTGGGCCATTAGTAGCTATATTAGGTATAGTATTTATAGTAAAGTTTGACAAAGATATGCAACAGGGTGGACACAATGGGCTGGATCCAGACTTAAGTAACTGCTTCAAATTAGTTACTTCTGGGCTAAACCATGTTGATTGCAGGGTGCTTACTGCACACAGATACTGACCAGCTTTACTATCACACTGTTATTTAGACTTGGGATAGGAAACATCACCTCTCAACTAATACTGTTTGCAACAGATGAAATATAACTCCCCTGCGATCACCATGGTTTAGCCCAGGAGTGACTAATTTCAAGCACTTAGTTAAGTCTGGATCCAGCCCAATGTGAGGGCTAAACAAAGTATTATAGGTAAATAAGTGATTGTCTGTTTCAATGGCTGTGGTGTCATAGCACAAGATCACAAGATCATTTATTAGTAAGGGGAAGGGATTGCACTTGTAAAGCAAACAATAACAAAAGAAATAAATATAAATGAAAGAAAACATCACCAAGACTAGCAACTGTGTCAAGTTTAGCACAGGAGCTTTTGCAAAGATACACTGCCATGAAATGGGTTAAAGAAGTACCATGGACCTGATTCACACTTAAGAGTGAGTTAGGTGCGTGTAGATTCACACCTAACTCACTCTTCCAGCCCCGAACTGGCCCCCCCCCCTTTTTAGGTACCTTATGGCACTTACGAGTGACATAGGGCTACCCACGTACAAGTGCCATAAGGCTACCTTATCTCTTCGTGCAATGTCCGTACGGACATTGCATCTCCCCGCCTCCTTCCCGCCCTGCCCAGCTAATCTAAATACCTCCCCCTCCCACTTCTGTCTAAAAACGCCCCAAGGTGGTATTACGCTGCCCCTTTTTACAGAACACGCTGCATGCGGTCTGTAAATTACCTACTACGCATGTCCAGTAGGTAATTTAGGACCCATACGCACTTAAGAATCCGCAGCTTCTTAAGTGTGAATCAGGTTTAATGTATACAAAATCATAGGGTCATAAATAGGTTACAGAAATACTAGTCAGTCTCCTATAGCTCAGGCATGCCTCCCAACTGTCCCGATTCCAGTGGGACAGTCCGGCTTTTGGGGGACAGTCCCGCTGTCCAACCTGCCCCACAACTTGTCCCAAGAGACCAGACTCTTGGGACAAAGTTGTTTTTCATTTTTTTTTGGTTCTTTTTGCAAAGCCCTGCTGCGCAGTATATGCGTCAGGGCTTTTCCAGCACAGTACAGGAAATACAGGGCACCTACGGGAGCCCTGTAGTACCAATCCTGTTACTGAGAATGGCAGTGACCGAACCTATGTGGTCACTGCCATTCTACAAAAGAGATTTGGTCCTACAGGGCTCCCGTAGGAGCCCTGTATTACCTGTACTTCCGCACCACATGACTCATCAGAGAGGGAGAGACGGAGAGACAGCTGGACAACGCCGAGGAGGAAGACACCAAAAGGTAAGCAATTAAAAAGAAATAATTAAGAGGCAGATATGGATGGCTGGGCATAATAAAGGGGCAGATATGGATGGCTGGGCATAATAAAGGAGCAGAAATGGATGGCTGGGCATAATAAAGAGGCAGAAATGGATGGCTGGGCATAATAAAGAGGCTGATATGGATGGATGGACATAATAAAGTGGTAGATATGGATATCTGGGCATAATAAGGGGCAGATATGGCTGGCTGGGCATAATAAGGGGCAGATATGGATGGCTGGGCATAATAAGGGGAAGATATTGATGGCTGGGCATAGGAAGGGGCAGATATGGATGGCTGGGTATAATAAAAAGGGGCTAATAGGGATGGCAGGATAAAAAATAAAAGGGCAGACATATACTAGGGGCACACATTTAATAAAGGGGCAGACATATGGAGACTAGACAAATAATAAAGGGGCAGGCATATGGAAGCTGGCAAATAATGAATGGGGCAGACATGGAGGCGGACATATGGCTGTTTGGAGAAATAATAAGGGGCAGACATATGGATGGATGAATTAATAAAAAGGGCAGGAACTAGACTCGCCATGGTGCAAGACACACACACTTTCCCCAGACACGCCCACTGGCAGGTACATGACACACCACCTCTACCATGTCGCTAAATTTTGTCCCCCTTTCCAATTCTCAAATGTTGGAAGGTATGCCTCTGTACCGCTTGAGTAACCAAACAGTGATCCTCTACCTACAATAGTTGCCCAAATAAGAATAAGAAAGTATCCAATGATGAAAACAGTCCAATGGCAGTAAGCGGATCTAAGTATCAATGGGGAATAAACCTCTGATGCATTTCTTCTGATCCAGAAGAACGCCCACCGTCGCTAGGATGGCGGGCGTAAGCGTAAGATCGGATTTTCAGCCGATCTGCGCATGCGCCGGGCAGATGTTGCCCGGCGTCGCTATGGCAACGCCCGATCGTGGATCGGGCGTCCGTACCACCAGCGTAGTGACGATGGAGGGGCCGTCCACCAGCGTTACTACGCTCTAGTTAGTGTAGGATGGCGGGGGGAGGGAGGGTAATGAGGTTGGGAAGGCGGCGTTATCATACTAACGCCGCCGTCCCAACGTAGTTACCCTCGCTTACGCCGGCTGAAGTTAGGGTAGCCTTCAGCCGGCGTAAGCGAGAGTAACTATGCTGGGGGCAGGGGGAGTGTCAGGGGGAGTCCCACGATGTAACGCTGAGCGTTAGTATGTTCAGCGCTACATCATAGGTCTGGATCAGGCCCTTTATAGCTAACACGTTCCACGTTACCGGACCTATGAGATAGAGAAATGACAATCAGTTAACCCTGTCCACATTTTAGTGCTGGCAGGTTAACCGTTTGCATTCTAAACATGAGTGTTCCATATTACACACATTTATATAATGTTGGGATGAATATGAAAATGATCATACATAGCTGTCTTTTACAGGACTGCTTTAAAAATAGGTCTCAAACCAAAATGTTGTTAATCATGTATAAAAATGTACCATTCTTATGCATCTCCTATGAAAATTCTATAAAAAGTGATCAATGATCTTATTATATAAGGTTTAGTGATAATAATCTTAGCACCTACATCTGCAGACATCAGGGAATGGAACATGCCGCACCTATATTTTACATTAACTCTGTCCCTGCGTCCTTTTCTTCAGACAAAAGGTGCAGCACTTTTTATAATTTACCTGAGGACAGTGGACATTTACGGAAGCTCTGCAGAGGTTCTTCATGCAAGTGTGCTACAGGTACTAAATACGGCAATCAATTTAAATAAACCCTCAGTCATGTAAAGTGATTACATTCGTTCATGATGGGTAGGCATTCATTGTCTGCTTGTAATGTACTAGAGAGAAATTGAACACAAACCATTTCAAGAAATGTAAAATAGAAATAGGGAAAATAGAAGTTAATTTGCTGATTTTTTTTTTTTTACACATTCTGTGTTTAGACTTTATACAATATTATGATGGTAGCTCTCTTAAATGTTGAATTGGAATACGTTTAATTGTTGCCTTAGGTAATTGCTTCTGTTATATTTTATCTTTTTCAATTTAGGTGTGTGTGGATTTGTGGCCGAAATGACTCATGCTATAGCTTTAAAAGAAAATGCATGTTCGCCTGGGACTGATTTTGGTATGTTGCTTTTTATATTTTTATATAGTCTTCAAGGTTCATATATAATTTTTAATATGAGTCCTATATAACCCTGCAGCATTGTAAGATGCCATTGCGCTACTTGCTGCAGCTCACTTTGGCTCGTCCGCGTCCTGGGTATGACACTCTTCCAGACCCTCCAACATGATCCATTCCATTAGGTACAATTTAATCCGCTCCTGAGCTTCCAACTGTCACTCACCTGGTTTAAATGAATTAACTGATATTTAAAAAAAAAAAAACAATTTGCCTCTTCAACAAAGGTGGTTACTATAGTAACTGACAGTTGGAAACTGAGGAGCAGAGTATTTTGTACCTAATGGAATGGGTCATGTTGGAGGGTATGCTCTTCTGCTATCTTCAGCGTTTACTGCTGTCAGAAATCAGAATTTTGCTGAAGCTGCATTTTTTTCCTTTGTTTTCCTTCCTGTTGCTAAGCACCTGGGACACCTGTTGAAATCATCTGATTACTGCTGCTTTGTTCCAGCTGGTTACCAGCACGGACACTGGCCAGTAATAACAGCTTTCCTTGCTAGTCTCCTTCTGATTGGTGAAGTGTGCTTTAATATCCTCCATGGATTAGATTTCCTGTTAGTTAAATCAATGTGCCAGCACTTCCTTTCCTGCCCACAAACAATTGTTATACTTCAAGTTCTACTTGTTTTGGTATTTTGCTCTGCTAAGTCAGACTAATGTATATGGAAATACCATGGGATTTATCCCTTGACCTACACTTGTGTTCTTGCCTGTCTTTGCTTGTTGATCAGTACAGTGGTATGTAGTGGTATTCTCAGTTCCCATACTTACTAATGATTTGCATTATTTGAATGAATGATTTTATTAATAATTATATCAATGTCAAGCAAACAAAACAAAGTTCTATATTTTTAAAGGAAGATAAGAAACGGGTTTACATACTCGTCTAGACCAGGGGTTGTCAAACTTTTAATACCTAACACCCACTTTTGTATCTTTGTTGATGGCAATATTTCCTTACCGCCCACTGATGCCGCAGTAACTCAATTTAGCGCATGTGCAAAGTAATTTTTAGTGGAGAGGGTTTTTAAAAAAAAAAAAATATGTACTTAAATTTATATTTGTATTTATATTTTATAGATGTTTCTACATAGATAATTTCATTTAACAAATTTCTGCATTTCCATCGATATAGTGCGGGAGGTTAAAACAATGAAGTTTATTGAAATTACCTTTAATGATTAATGAGCTCCTTAAGGTTGATGCTACAACACTAAATATTGGATATGTTTTCTTACCTTTGCTGTTCCCCCCCTCTTATTTTCTTTCTGTCCTATGTGGCAAGCTCTGCTCTCTGTATAATGCTGACATGACTTATCACATCAGCGTCACACTAATGTTGTGGATCAGGCACTTTGTATGTGACTAATGGTACTGGTTCATCTTTTGTATATGGAAACTTATAACATGGACATTGTTTAGAAACTGATTATACAACGTAGAGGTTATAAAGTTGTGACTGCTATCAGGGCCACCAGACCTCTACCTCCCACCACAAAAGCTTGTCCACTAGTGAGTGGTAGGGATCAGGGGCTGGATCCAGAATTAGGTAAGTGCTTGAAATTAGTTACTTCTGGGCTAAACCATGTTGATTGTAGGGGAGTCATATTTCATCTGTTGCAAACAGTATTAGAGTTGAGAGGTGATGTTTCCTATCCCAAGTCTAAATAACAGTGTGATAGTAAAGCTGGTCAGTATCTGTGTGCAGTAAGCAATTCAAAGCTAAAATGCATCCCCGGGGCTGGGGGTCAGGCAAGCTTGCACACAAGTTAAATAAAGGCTTTGCAGTGGCGGCGGCAGCCAGTACAGGGCCGCCGGAATGATGAACCCGGCGGCCCTATACTGGCTACCGCGGCCACTGCAGAGCCCTTACTTAACTTGTGTGTAAGCTTGCTGGACCCCCGGCCCCCACCACCCGAGTCCAAAAAAAAAAAAAAAAAAAACAGAAAAATAGGGAAAAAAAAAACAAACAGAAAAATAGGAAAGAAAAAAAAAGCAAAAAAAATATAATGGCCGGTCTCTGACCGGCCTCCAAAGTACTTCGGCTCGAAATTTCCCGGTAAGGCCTATGACCAATCCGCCGCTGCCTAAAAGGCTCATATTCAGGAATGTAACTACTGTGCATGATACATGCATATCCACACCTACTTATTTCAAACATAAGTATGAATCCAGTCCTTGGTGTCTATAACTCTGTGTTTATAAATTCGGATCCATAGTTTAAAAATAAGAGGAAAGCAGGTGGAAATTTAAACCTAGGCAAAACTGTGCTGAATGGTTATGGTCCTTGGCCACAACTCTCCATTTATATATACACTTGCACACATTTCATATATTGAATTAGAAGAGCAGCCTGTGTTTTTTTTTGTTACTGATACTAGTTTCACTTTGGGAGCCTGACCCCTCCCCAATATGGCCACTGCAGACTGTTCAAATGGCAGGGGTGTCTTAATACAGACCTCCTGAGTACACATATAGCAGATGGATAGGGACTCACCTACAGGAGGTGCCTTGACGCTGGTCAGGTGAGCTTAATCCAATATAGCTATATTGTAAATGTATATTTTTTATGTATATGCTTTTTTATGTTCATGCTGACACAGTGTTATATAAAAATTGTGTAGAGCGTCGGATCTCTCTCTTTGTTCCATGACTACACTTGGCTTGATAATTGTTATAATGATCAATGCAGCTCAATTCCATATGCTATTGCTGTAAGGTATAAACAAACTGGCTTTGACGGTGGCTGGTGGCTTATCATATATTTGCAAATATGTGCACCAACATTTCTGTGTTTTATTTCACAGATAGAATGGTATAGTTTGTTACTGGTTAATGGCAGTGTTGCAGATTAGCCCGGCCTTTCATGCTCCTGTTTGCATTTACCTATAAATCGATCTGAGCAAATTCCATTTTGTGTCTATGGTATAAACAAACAGAAGACTATCTTATTATGTAGTGATTGTTGGTGATATCTTGGGCATCTGTTGGATTACTGAATAAGGAAAGGCTGTTAAAGAAAGTGCCTCTTTAAAACATAGTGTGCATTTAGTTTGTATTTTTGCCCTGTAAGCTAGTAAGTGTAACCTAAGAAACTGCTGACATGAGGAATATAGAGTGCAGGTAATATGTATGTAGGCCAAGCTGACTTTGTTTTGTTTGACAAACCAATGAAGCAAAAGGTGCTTAGGATTTATATTCTGACAGACAGGCAAAGACAACAAAGTTGCCAGTTGCATCTAAAGCAGGGAGTCTCCATGCAGAGTGAAGCGCATCTCTAAATGATATTGCTCAGGCTAATATAATGGTATGATCTTTATGTAAACATATGATTAATATACACAATTAATATGAAATCAGACAAATAAATGGATAACTAAAAGCTAATTTAATCATATGCAACATCTGTTCCCACTCCCCTAGAAGAAGGAAAAGCCAGCCATAACCTTTGGCTAATTAGGATCTCAACATGGGTGAATGTTAAATGGAATTACCCATGTGGTTAAGGACAGTGGTGTGCCTAGGGTTAGTGTAACCCGGTCCGGTAATTTATGGGGTCACCTCCATGTACATATTTGTACTGTTTCTCATAAATCATAATTCCTGTATATTACTTAATATAGTAGTAATGAAGTAACAAAATTAAAATTACAACTGTAAATTAAACTACACCTTTAAATTACAATATCATACGCAAAGCTTAAATGTATTTAGATTTACATAATTTAAGTTGCTAAATTGAAAAAGTCTCCCATTTTATATGTCCAGACTCCAGACATCCAAAATTCAGCCCTTTTATGTCTCCAGCCTTCCCTTCTTCACTTTGTATGTTTGCAGTCTTCCTCTGTTTCACTTACCTTTTAAGATGTTCCTGAATCTTCTTCTTCCACTTGCTCTTCTCTGCTCCACGGCTCCCTGCTCACTGAGTGACGCTGATGTGACTATAGCGTCAAGCCAGCGTAACTTTTATGAGAGAGAGCTGAAAAGAAGGATTTGTGTGCTCTGACATGGCAGCTGCTGTAATTGTAGCTGTTCTAAACTGCCCATTTTGTAATTTTAATATAGTGTAACTAGTGCAGATGGAGGCAAACACAGGAGGATCAGCCAATCTGCTTTTTTTTGTGCTTGTTCCCAAAGTGCACATGAATAGAGCTAACAATCGCTGCACTTACACCTAAAAAATATGTTTATGTGTAGGTCTGGATCAACTCCATCATGTACAAACCATATATATGACAGTCGACAAAGCCACCAAATGAAAGGTTTGCTATAGGCTTAGTGAAAAAAGAAAGAAGACACTGCAACAGGGCTGTAACTAGGGGTGTGTGATAAGGGCGGGCACCCAGGGCGCAAATCTTAATGGGGAACCAGTAAGTTAATATTTATGGTTAAATTGGCTTGGAATTCAGAGTCAGGGTACATCATTGTTCATTTTTGCCTCTGGTACTAAAATTTCTAGTTACAGCTCTGCACTGGAGTATATAAGGCCAGTTTCCCCTGCATCCTGTGTCGTCTTTCTTCCTGTTAGTGGCCAGAGAGGTTGTGAGAGAGAAAGGGAGCGTATGTTATATTTGTAGTGCTTCTGGAGTCCCAGCATGTTTCCTCTCCCACCATGCATTGGCAGTTAGGCAGGAGAGAGAGAGAGGTGGTAGGACCAGGCTCGTTGCCACACTGTGGTGTGAAACTCCCCTATGCCCGCCCCTACTACAACAAGTGCGGGCAGGAACTGACGGTGGAATGGTCCGCCGGGTACTAGAGGGAATCTAGATGCTGTCATTTAGATTTCAGACATAGCCAGGGTGAATCAACTGTGCAACGCGGGCAGATGATGTCAGCAAGTGTTACCACAGGTCAAAAGCAGCTGTCTGGAGTCAGAAGACGCTCTTTACATGTAGAGTAAGGGAGATTGAAAGAAAGTGGCAGCAGTTACCTGTGGCAGCATGCGCAACATTGAAGATAAGCTGTCCCAGCAGAAAAAGGTCTGGGTGAGATTCTATTTTGATTCTATTTTTGTTTTTGTTTTAGTCAGAGTTAGTTAGTTTATTGTTGTTGCAGGTCTGAAACCAGTAAGGAGAGGATTGATATTTAAAGTAAACATAAGTGGCAAGATGTACTTATTGTTGCAGTTAACGGAAATGCTTCAGGGGTGACCTGTGAAGAGTGCACAAGTAAGGATCAGAGGCAATAGAATGGAAAAGATAATGGGCAGGAAAAGCACTGAAGGTGTGTGAAAGTGATAAAACCTTCAAAATATAATACCTAACTATAAATAAATAAACAAACACAGCGGCATACAGGTAAAAGATTGTAAAACAAGCCCAAAAGTTCCACTGTTGCAATATCTTCAGATATGATTAATAAGAACTAACAACCTCCAAGGTGTTCATACTATCCATCGCATGAAACAAAAGAAGAAAAACGTAGGATTAAAAATCTTCCATATATATTGATCTCATAGCATGTAAATAGTCAATAAAAAAATGAATCAATAGTGGAATGTATAATAAATCAATTTACTATTCAAAATAAAATCACAAATTTCAAAACAATACACATATTAAATAAAACAAGGTAAAAAGTCCAACTGAAACGTCCATTCCCCAGTGGTAAAAGATGGCAAATAAGCAGATCTGTGACTTGTCGCACTGGGACGTCCAAAACAGCAAACAACAATCTGGAGATAATAAGCAGAAGCCATCGGGGACGACAGGATACAGTCAGAATACCTGAGAAATTGGAAACACTTTTTACATGTTTCGGAACATAGTCCTTTTTCAAAAGTGATCCATGCTGTGTGTGAGGCTGTGTTTATAGTGTTCCCGCGGTTAGGTTTGATTGAAGCCGTTTTCACTCCTCCTCTCAGGGGGAGGTATTGATGTCCTATTCCTGCTCTTGTTTCGTTTAACCCTGTATACCGCTGCACTACCTAACATCTCTATTTAACCTCACTGATAAATTATTAAGAAGCAAAACTTGATGACTAAATACTATGTAAAACTTCAGTAGCGATTAGTTGCCAGTTATATTTAAATACACATGGAAAAAAATAAGAAGTGAAATACGTGATATATTTTGCTCATACAGATTTGAAATCTTATTAGAGTTAACATATTATATCCTATTAAGATTATTACATGAAAATATTAATTCATGAACAAATGTGGTAACCTTGCATTATTTTTTATTTTTTACTAATAATAATTCTGAATTATATTAGTGATAAAAAGTGCTGATATACAATGACAATAAATCTCAATTTGTATACATATTAATATCCATGGCAATTATATCCTGCTGATATTAAATTAATCATAGAATATAAAAGTGCTAAATGTGCTGATAAACTATAACAATAACAAATGTTGTGTATAAAGTGCTAATTAAAGTGCTACTTAAACTCATAAAAATATAATAAACACACATTTATAGTATTTATAATCAACATTAAAATAAATATAAAAAAATACATAAATATGCAATTCTAAAAATACTACACATAATTATATAAATCCACTATGAATACCTAATTGTGCAAATATTACAATAAATAGTAAATGAAACTGCTATGAGAACATATTTGAACATAATAACATAAATAGTATAAAGCCATGCTGATGGGTAAAAATAACTCAAAATCTACAGTAGGAGCCAACTGGCATCCCTCCCACAGTTAAAAAGCTAATAACCCATTTCACATAACTAAAAAACTAGAGGACTAAAAAGACCATTATATATACAAAATCACTAAAAATACCTAGCTGTACAAATAAATCACTGGATGATAAATGAAGCTATTTAAAGACACACCTACATAACCTCTGGCTATAAGATCAAATTCCACTACTATGTCTAGGGCCATGTAATAGGGCAACGACAACTAAAAATCTACAGTAAGCCTGGACCAACCCCACCCCCCACACACTCGCACTTGCACTCACACCCACCTACACACTTTCATTGCACTACACCACTTTCATTACCCTATCCCTCCCCTCCTCCTTTTTCTTGTCCCTTATCCATCCTACTTATTATTGCACCATTGATAACAGAGGCAAATGATCCTCATTTTGTTTACCACATAACTATTAAGCTCACTCATGCAGTATAAAGACTGTTGTTAAATAAACAACTGCTGATGCTATTGTTGATATATCTTATCTCCATTTACCCTTTGCATTTTAACGTTCCTATATTTGTCACATACGTGAGATGATGTCTGTATGGATTCTTTGCCTCATACTTTACTTAAAGTAACAAATAAAGAATTTACAAAAATCTACAGTAAGCCACGCAGCATACCTCCCATAGCTAAAAAGCTCATTCCCCACTTAACATGACTACACAAAAAAACCCAAAAGTGACGGTAAGATAAAATAATTACCCCTTTCAAAATAGACAATAAATCTAAAAAAGAGGGAACTGTAGACATGGGGGAACTCAATTAATAAGCCAGGAAATTCGTTTATTTTTTCAGGATCCAGGATTTTTTATATTTTCCCGTTTGTAAGAGTATACTCACCTACCTTAGACGTTGTTCTTGACCTACGACACCTGATCTTCATTGGAGACCTCCCATCCAAGTACTGACCAGACCTACTCCTGTATGGCTTCCAAGAACGAACAAAATCATATCTCAAGATATTGCAACAGTGGAACTTTTGGACTTGTTCTACAATTTTTTACCCGTATGCCGCTGTGTTTATTTATTTTATTTATAGTTAGGTATTATATTTTTAAGGTTTTATCACTTTCACACACCTTCAGCACTTTTCCTGCCCATTATCTTTTCTATTCTATTGTTTATAACTAAAGGATTGGGACCCTTTTTTATGGACAGGGGCTGCTGCAGGAGGTAAACTAGCTCTTTTAAAGTGACAGTACTTTTTTACTTTGATTTTATGCAAGGAACAGAGGCAGCCTTCAACACAAATGAGTGAATTTGTACAATTAATGTAAACTCTGCATTTGCTGATATGTTTGTGACAAAAGATAATCTTAAAATTTTTTTCTCATAAAAGATCAAGCTCAGTAATTAGTGATGTATCAGAAGATTCATGTACGGATGAGCATATAGTATTGTCGGATGATTACATGGCTTCAGAACCTAAATTCGAAGGGTCCCAGGCTGAAGCAAGTTTTAGTCCAGTGCTAGTGGAAAATTTGTTAAAACATATCCACAAATCTTAAAGATTGAAGTTAGAAAAAGAAAAATTGCAAGATTTGTTATTTAAGGAAGCGAGAAAGAAGTCGAAAGTTTTTCCCTTATTACAAGTTCTCAAAGACATGGTCAGTGAAGAGTGCAACGATCCAGATAAAAGATTAGAAAATACCAACAAACTAGCAAAATGCTAGCATTTTCAATGGAGGAAGAAAATGGTAGGAGCCACCAAAAGTGGATGTGGCAATCACCAAGATTTCAAAGCGGACACGTCCTGTTATAATTTTAGTGGCCAAAGGGGTAAAGACATCAGAATGACCCTTAGAAATTTGGCACAATGACGCTATCAATATGGAAGGTGCAGTTGTTGAAAGAATTTTACATCCAGGAGGCCTTTTCTGCATTTCACTAGTCCCAGCGGAGAGAGAAGTGCTGAAAGCAAGTCCCAACAAAATAATTCAGCAAAAAGATGTAACCAAAGTTCCACAGAGAGAAAAATATCAAGGCTTCTATTCTCGCTTTTTGTGATGAAAAAAAGTCAGCGGAGGCTTCAGAAGGATTCTGGATTTGAGGAGATTAAACAAGGTCATCAAAGTGACGACTTTCAAAATGGATTTGGTAGAGATGATACTGCCAGACCTTCAACTCAATGGGCCGGATCCAGAACTACGTCCGTCTTCCATAGACGGCCGTAATTCAATGAACAATAGCTACTGCGCATGCTCAGTAGCTATTGTTCATTGAATTACGGCCGTCTATGGAAGACGGACGTAGTTCTGGGTCTACTCCAATATGTATATGATGTCTGTGGACTTGAGGGACGCCTATCTCCACGTTCCCATACACATCAAACACAGAAAGTTTCTAAGGTTCATGATATCTGGAACCCACTATCAATTCACAAGTTTACCATTTACCTAGGGACGTTTTACGAAAGTACTAGTCACCATCGTGGCAAAGTTACGTCTAGAAGGCATGTGTTTGTGGCCCTAACTGGATGATAATCTAATTGCAGCAAAGACAAAGGAAGAAACAGAAGCACACACAGAAAGAGTAATATCTGTGCTGCAAAGTCATGGGTGGTTGATATACCACGAAAAAAGTCACCTGACTCCAACAACAAGAGTCTAATATTTAGGGGTCTTAATAGACACATAGAAGATGTCCGTGAGTCTAACTCCAATCAGACATCAAATGTTGAGGCAAGAACAGGTCCAGGTTTTGATCAAACACTGGATAACTGTAAAGAACCTTATGAAAGTTTTAGGGATTATGTCTGCGGCACTACAAACAAGAGCATGGGGAAGATTTCTCATGAGGGCGACTCACAATGTCTTCTTCAACAATGGGACAAGAATCCTTACAATTTAAACCAAATTATAAAACTGACCAAAGAAGCAAAGAAAGATTTGCAATAGTGGGTGGACAAAAGAGCTCTGATAGAAGAAAAAGATCTTTCCACACAGTAGTAATAACTACAGAAGCAAGCAACACAGGATGGGGTACAGTCTGCAATGGTCACATAGCACAAGGAGATTGGCAAGAAGGTAAAGATCAAAAGCACTCAAACACAAAAGAGATGATAGCAGTGTACAACGCGCTTCAGTACTTTCAAGAAGTAGTATCTGGGAAAGCAATAAGAATACAGTCGTACAACAGTGCTACAGTGGCCTATATAAAAAAACAAGGGGGTACCAAGAGCGATGCATTGATGCTAGCGGTACAGCCATTAATGGAGTGGGCAGAACACCACTTATCAGACCTCACAGCCATCTATATTGCAGGCAATTGGAATGGTAGTTGAGTGACAAAGTTTTCAGTTAAATTGTGTGTAGATGGGGCAAATCGCAAGTAGAAGCCAACAAAAAAGTACAAAAATACATCTCAAGGTACAGGGATCCCTTGGCGACAGACCAGAGTTCTGAGGAAATTGGAAAGGGAGCCTGCAACAGTAATACCTATTCTGCCTTTCTGGCTGAGGAGGCCTTGGTTTCACAAGCTGATACAGTTAGCAATAGATCAGCCCTGGACCTTGCCAGTAACAACAGACCTGTTGTTTCAGGGACAAATTCTTCATCCAAAACCCTGCCTCACCGAAACTAATGGCCTGGTTGTTGAAGAAATGTAACTAAAATGTAAAGGCTTCTCCGATAAAGTAGTTCAGACTTTGGTAGTGCAAGAAAACAGTCAACATCTTCTACTTACTATAGAGTTTTAAAAAATTTTTGCACATGGTCAAAAGACAAGGGGTTTAAGGACCCAAAGATTTCTGTTATACTTGAATTCTTGAAACCAGGTCTGGAAGAGAAACTAGCGACAAGTACTTTCAAAGTACAGATATCGGCTTTGACAGCTATGCTGGATATGTAACTGGCTAAAGATAAACATATTGGGGTAGATCCAGAACTACGTTTGCCGTACGTTTATTCGCGTAGCGTATTTTCGTGCGCGTAAATTCGTTACACTCCCCTCGGCACACCCCTTGAACGTACGTATTTTGTCAAGATACGCTTTCCAAACCCTACCTTAACTTTTCCCAACGTAACCGCATTCATACGCACACGTACGTATGGGCTAGACGAATTTACGCAGCTAAGCACGCCCATACTGTACACTTTAAATACAACCCCCCGCCTACTTCACCTATTTCAGATGTATTTTGGAGTAACGTAAAATTGGCACGCCCACGCGTAAGTATTTACGTGACACATACGTGAATGGCCCATACGTTCACAATTACGCTACGTTAATGTGCGTATTTTCTATGGTGCGCATGTGCAGTACGTACTAAACAGCGATTTTACGACTCCGCCACGCGTAAATTCGCTCCAAAGCGTTGTTCTGGATCAGGCCCATTATCAGGTTTTTTCAAGAGGCAGGTAAACTAAACACTAGGTAAAGGTCTCCAATGGCATTGTGGGATCTTAATCTGGTATTGGAAGTTCTGACAGCACCTCTGTTTGAGGCACTGGAAGAGGTCTTAGTCAAATATCTTACATGTTAGGTTATATTGTTATTAGCAATCACATCAGCAAGACAAATATCAGAGTGGGCAGAGGCCCCCTTCTACAATGATAAAGCTGTTTTACGCACCAATCCTAGCTTCCTTCCAAAAGTGGTCTCGACTTTTCATTTAAATCAAGAGATTGTGTTACCCTCATTATACCCTAACCACAAAAACGAGAAAGACAGAAAATGTAATTCTCTTGATTTAGATAATTCATTAAAAATGTATATAGATAAACTAAACAATTGTTCTTTTTAACACAGGGTAAAAAAAATAAAAAAATAAATGTTTTTTTTTGGCTATATTATATATGAGGTAATGGTAAATTTTCATATCTCCCAAGTTAGAGATCTTTTTTGCTTCATGATGTACTTGTTAGTGCATGGCCCACCCAGTGAATACAAAACTGCTTGGGTATGATCCACATGTAAGGGCTGACATGGTTAGAAGGAGGAATGCACAGATTATTACAACAATATGTACAACATCAAGGGCTGGGAATTACGGGCTGACATGGAGGAGTTGAGGAAAATACAATTACTAGGTAATATTCAATGTTTTTTTTGTTTTGATTAAAGTTGTATATAAAGTTAGAAGTTAGTATGAAATGATTTCAAGCTATGGGTGGAAAATAGGTATTTGCAGTAAAGGGCATAAATACTGTCAGGATTGAGGGTTTCTTTCCAACTGTATTTTTCTTTTGCTGCACTATCTCTCCGCTACCATCTTCTCAATTTTTTATTTCTTCCCTCTAGGAGATTTTGAAAATTAAAAAAAAAGCAGTCCAGGGGACTCGAAAATTTAATCACTGCTGCTTAATGTTTTAAATAACAATGTAAATAACAACATTAAACAGTGTGGGTGGGGCTTAATGACTAATTGCGGCATCAAGCCCTGCGAGAGATCTGGAAATCCAGAAAAAATTCTCCGAATGTTTACGATCTCCTGGAAAGTATGCTGCAAGGAAATGAGTAGGTAATGGTGTTATTCTACCATGGCATGGTCTCCTGCTGGGCTGTCACAGCTCTTTGCTGACGTGGGGGTGCATCTGTATTTTTTTATTTTTTATTTAATATGGTGAATAGCAAGCATTTGTACTGGCACAAGTACAGACAATATTTATGCGACAAGAGGCCTGATTTACAGATAAGAAGGAAAAGGTTATCTTTGTGCAGATATTGCTAAAGTACATGCAGAGTACTGGCCCACCCCTTCTTAGGCATCTCCTTAGGCACGGCGTTGAACTCCGTGCGTAACGAGTCGTCCTGTGTAACATCTGGATGGTGCATGCGCAAAGATACGCACATGGTCTGCTTATATTTAGATACGCTATTAAGTGTGAATCAAGGCCAAAGTGGTTAAATCCATAACCCAGTAATATATTCAATAGCTGTAGTTATAATGCAAAATTTCAGTACTAAACACACACGCCTACAAAACCGAAGGAATGTTTTAATGCTTAGTGACAAAGGCGTAGACAAACACAAGCATGTTTAAGGAGACAACAGCTATAATTACCAGGTGGTAATGTAGTTTGACATTTAGCTGACTACAGCAAAACCCACCAGCTACTAGATTACAATAAGACTTGGAACAGGTCTAAATATGTTATGAATGCAAAATTTAAACTAACAACAAGACAAATTAAAAGTATTTTATATTTATTCCAATATCTTCCCTTTGTATCATCTTTCAATATTTTTCCTTAATTATAATTCTATTAACTCTTTAATCAATATATCAATACATCTTTAAACATTCTCATTAAAAATAATTTATAAGGACAACTAAACGGTGACACTATAATGTATTTGTAGACTTGGGGCCTCATCTACTAAGGGCGATTTGAGTAAAATCGCCGGAGATTGCAATACTTTACCAACAATTTGCAAGTCTCTGGATTTACTAAAGCAAAATCTCCACAAACTCGCCGGAGATGAGTGGAGACTAAAATCGCCAGTGTTTAAATCTCTCTGGAGATATTTTGCATGAGTGACATACAAATCTCTGGATTTACTAAGGGGGAGATTTAGTAAATCGCCAGAGATTTGCTGTCAACTCTCCCGAGTTAATTCTGATGGGGGTGAGTGTCGATTTCATATCATGTCAGAGGATAACGTGGCCGAGGTTATAAAAAAAGGCCCCTGGCATGACGTAAGTCATTCGCCAAAAGGGACCATCAAGAAGAAAGAGGACGTCATGACAAGCCCAGCCAGGATGCCGATGACTCGGACCAGAAGAACAGCTAATCGTCGTCACCTGGCAAGACTGAACACTCCAGAGCAGTGAGTACAAGCTGAAAATATTGCAACATTGTATGTAAAAATTTGTTTTTGTACATTACAGGGAGCATAACATGTGGAACAAATATATCAGCATTATAATGGGAATTTAATACTACGGGCAAAATTTGTGTTAATTAGCAAGGATCGGGGACCATAATTAGTTGAAAAAATATATTGTGGTGACGTACTACGTTATTGGTGGTGGGGACATCTATTATGTTAGGTATTGTTGGTGGGGACATCTCTTATGTTAGGTAGTGACAGAGGGGACATCTATTACGTTAGGTATTGTTGGTGGGGACATCTATTATGTTAGATAGTGACGGAGGGGACATCTATTATGTTAGCTCGTGTTGGTGGGGTTATCTATGTAGTGACGAAGGGGACATCTATTACGTTAGGTAGTGTTGGTAGGGACATCTATTACGTTAGGTAGTGACGGAGGGGACATCTATTACGTTACGTATTGACAGAGTGGACATCTATTACGATAGGTAGTGACGGAGGGGACGTAGCATTTACATTATGTTATGGAGGGCATATATTTTGTGAATAACAGTAACGGAGACACTATGCTTGGCATGCTGACGCTTATGGCACTATAATGCACAGCATGCCAAGAGTTAAGTGCTTGCCACAGCTGCCATTTTTAGTGTATTTTTTTTTTTTTTTTTTTCAATGTTTTTTTTTTTTTTTTTTTTTTCAACGGGCCATGAACTCCAGCGAGGTTAAACTTCGGCATAAACTCACCAGAGTTCAACATAAACTCACTTGAGTTTAATCGCCACACATCAATGGAGTTGAAAAAGCGCCAGCTCTAATCACCCCTTAGTAAATCCAGAGAATTTTCTTACAAAATCGCCCCTTATACCGCTTTCACATCACCCTCCCAGAAAAACCCGGTATTTTGTACCCGGGTCTTTTCTGGGAGCAGTGCCGTGTCATTTTCAAAACCGCGTTATAAGTCCACCAAAAATCCGGGAAATTCCCGGGTCTGACCCTTTCACATCACCAGGAATTTCCCGGGTTTTAGTGGATTTTTAGCGCTGAAGAGCATGCTGATGCTTGTAGTGCTACAATCATCAGCATGCCCAAGGATGACAGGGCATGCTAGCGCTTGGAGAACCACAAGTGCCATCATGCCCTGTCACCCGTTACAACAACACACAAATGAATGAGGGTTGATGACTCATGGGTGCCACAGGGGCATATGGAGGCCTTAAGGGATGGGGGGGCATGTATAAATCCTGCACAAGGGCCCCCTCACTTCTTAAAATGTAGATCTCAGTATTTCATCAAAGAGAAAAGTTCACTAACGCTTTTGCTTGTAATCGGAGATGATTTAGCTAACAGCAGAAAAATACATTGCATTTACAGGCGCTAAGCATCCAAAATATTCAGCTGCAGCATTCACACAGACAACATTGTCAACAAAGGGATTCATAGCTCATGTATGTAGAAGTAGAATATGAGGGTTTTGTGCTCCCACTTGATGTCAGAGCTTTGTGCTCTGATTCTTTTTCCTTTTTGTTTTTGTCAACACCCTCTTGATACTACTTCACGTACAGCAATTACACAGGGTTGTGGACTCCCGACATTCAGGCAGTTCTCCCAGTATCCCGGGAGAGTCGGAAAATATCCTGCAGGGACTTGAGCCTGGGGTTTCATGCAAACCACAGCCTCAAGTCCCGTTCACTGCCTAGCAACACTACTATTCTTAGTGTTACTAGGGGCACGACGGGACTTTATGACGCAATATGCGTCATCAAGCCCACGCCCATCCCTAGTAATACTAAGAAAAGGGGAATTATTGGTCAGGATGTGGGCCACGATGCACGATTTGCATAAATCACATCATTAAGCCCCGCCCCCTTGCAGGCATCTATAGCATCCCTCCAAGATCTCAAGTCGGCAACCCTGCAATTTCATAGTATGCGAAATAACCGTACAACGTCTTTTTATACTGTATGTTAAATATAAATGTCTGTAGTTTTTTGACTGATGTTTGTATCGTTACTAATGCACTTTGTTATTACCAATAATCTTGTAGGAGCCCTCAGCATTTTGATAACTATAACTTTCAATCTAATGTTTAGCTTTAGTATTTCTGTTATTGGTAATAAAATAAATAAAAGTTTATTGAAATAGAACAATAAAAAGACTTAAAAATCTGTAAAGTGAATGTGGGGTAAATGTGGGGTTAAACAACACTCGTAAAGAAGACCAATGTTTATACAATAGAACAGCCATTATAGAGATAAATCTATTTATTTATTTATCTTTTTATTCAGCAGGTGACTTAACTAGAAGAGAAAATAGTGGCCGATACAGGCAAGGATAGATTACGTTTTATGGGAGCCTCTGGGCAACTACAATGTGGGGCCTCTTAATATCAGTCCCCTCGATTTGAACCTCAATTAAAATTTGACCCCTTATTAATCATCAGACTTCAGATCTGAATACAACACCTATTAAAAACTTTACTACTGAGCTGACTTTTCTCCTCCCCCCTCATTGATAAATCAGGCCCCATTAAACTAATTATCACTATAAAACATAGACAGTATCCTAATAATCACCAGTAATGTCCAGCCTTTAATTCTGCCATTGTATGTGTGTCCAGCCTTTACATCTGACCCTTGGGATAGTATGGTGGCTCAGTGTGTAGCACTTGTGTCTTACGGTTCTGAGGTCATGAGTTTGATTCCTGGACTAAGCCTTTTTGTATGGTGTTTGTGGGTTTTCTCCAGGTGCTCTGGTTTCCTCCCACACTCCATAACCATGCTGGTAGGTTAATTGACTGCTGACTAAATTAACCTGTGCATGTGTTATGGACCTTAGTATGTAGCTTCAATAGGGGCAGGGACTGAGGTGAATGTCTAATGTTCTCTGTAAAGCACTGCGGATAATTTATAGTACTATATAAATAAGCAATAATAAAGTACCATGTATGTGTGTGTCCATACTCCACTTTTGCCCCTTGTGCGCAAACTTTTTTCTTAAATAATCTATTTTACTCTAATCTTATCTACAGTGCTCTCTCTCAGTTTGAATGATGCTCGCCTAACAGATGTGACCATGTCATTCATATAAACAGAATTGGTGATACAGGCTCCTATGGGAGTCCTGCAGGACCAAATCTGTTTCCATAAATGACATGGCCAGATGTTCATGTTAGTTCAGAATCATTCAATGAAACAGAATTGGTCCTACAATAACCATTATTGTATATATGAAAGGTTGTGTATGTATTGAAAAGAATAAATTAATAAATATGTGAGCATATATATATATTGTGACAGAGATACCTCACCTCCACATGAAAGTAATGTGGAGTGTGACAGAGACAGCATATCTCCCCATGGGAGTAATGTGGAGAATCCTGACCAGGGAGCTGCAGCTTGTGACAGAGACAGCATACCTCCACATGAAAGTAATGTGGAGTGTGACAGAGACAGCATATCTCCCCATGGGAGTAATGTGGAGAATCCTGACCAGGTTTTAGAGCTGCAGCAGGGAAACTGGTGTGATCAGGCTTGGGCTAATCAACAGCACCTGTGCTCTCCTGATATAAGTGTTTCAAAGACAGAGCGTCAGGACTCTTAATGGTGAAATAGCTGCCCAAGTGATATGCCGGGGGTTGGGTTAGCATAGGGACCTCTGGAGCACTTGAAGAGTCTGTGAACTGTACTGGGACACTTACATGCTGCACTGCTGTTACCAACTTGCTGTACTGATGTGGATTACCTGTTATGCTGTCTGACTGCTATGAAATAAGAGTTTTACTTCATCTCCATGTGATATATATATCCCCCCTTCTCTCCTCAAAGTCTGATTAGAAACAAATACACACATATAAAATGAGGAAG
>WWET01001698.1:286009-315375 GCA_011038615.1 Limnodynastes dumerilii | reverse complement strand
GAGAGGAGGGGAGGGGGGGGGGGGGTTTGAATAGCTTTTTAAGGATTTGCTTTGGGTATGATCAACCCTAGTTATGCCACTGGGACAGGAGGACATAGTACAGTGCTCCAGGATGGCCTTGTTCCTTTTGACTGGGGCCACCATCTACATGTATGTTGCACCACTGCATCAGATGCTAAGTGATGTTTCCATGTCCTTTGCAGAAAGTGTTTCAGGTTCTCAGCAAAAGACATGGATGTGTTAATGAGCAACCGATGTGATCGCGCTAACTACTTGTATGGACGCATTAGTTGCAAGGTGGACCGATGCACATCTTAACCGTATATAAATTTCATAGACTGCAGCCAAATGCATACAACCTATTTCTCTTTATAATATAGCTTGTATATAGGTTCAAGATAGGCTTTAAAAAAAAATAGCAATAAATGGAATTATTAGATAACCACTACAGATAGTACTATAGGCCCTGATTCAGAGATTGAAAATAAGAACTTAAAGTTACACCTGAACTAAACCATGTTGATTTCAGGGGAGTCAAATTTCATTTGTTGCAACAGTATTATAGTTAAAAGGTGATGTTTCCCAGCTCAAGTCTAATTAGCAGTTTAAAAGTGAAGCTGATCAGGTATCTGTGTGCAATAAGTAAAAGCAAAGCAGTCTCCCTGCATGCATAGAATAAAATTAACTTGACTCCCCCTGAAATCAACATGGTTTTGCCCAGGTGTTACTTTAAATTCCTATTTTCAATCTCTGAAACAGGGCCATAGTCACTAAATAGCTACTCACATTGCAAATCCATACATAGTGTAATGTTAACTTTCCACTTCCAGTACACTATTCTAGTGCCTTTCATAAATAGGTGCTTAATATAAATGTATTGCATGACAATAACCAGTTCACCTTGTAAATTATGTGCAAGTAACTGAACACAGAGACTGACATATTGTGAATACTATTGTGTAAGCATCTCTAGCCCAAACTAACTTACAAGTATCAAGTTTTCCTGAAGGCATTACACAGATGAGCTATCCATAATTAAAGTGGCTGCTGCAGACTTTTATGAAAGATAGTGAGGGTCACTTATTAAATGTTGTGGATGTGCCTAACATCATAATTATTTGTGTGTTAAAAAGTTAAATTCAATAGTTTGGGATAGCAATCCATAGGTCAGGGAAACAGAACAGTGGAGGTGTGTTTGTATGTGGGGCTGGGACATGATGTAGGAGCATTAACAAGTAGGAAAGCAGGTAGGTCAGTTA
This sequence comes from Limnodynastes dumerilii, assembly GCA_011038615.1. Taxonomy (NCBI): domain Eukaryota; kingdom Metazoa; phylum Chordata; class Amphibia; order Anura; family Limnodynastidae; genus Limnodynastes; species Limnodynastes dumerilii. The sequence goes on along the minus strand of WWET01001698.1, from coordinate 314,116 downwards.
CAAGTTAGGGATTAATGAATCCACAACTGGGACAGCGACCCATTAGAGGAGGGCTCAAGTTTTGTCATCTGTGTAGCTGTAAACAGGAAATACAAAGAGGAGAGGTTGTGGGACTGGCCAGTGGATAATACATCCAATTCCAAGACATGGCAATATTGGCCTATAAACTGATTGCACTGGAGTCACAGGGACATAAAGACAAGGCCATAACTAGGGGTATGCGACAGGGGTGGTCGCGCAGAGCACCAAGTCAAAGGGGGGCACCATTAAATTCATTTTAAAGGCTAAACTGGTTATTAATTAAAGGTAGGGGGAGCCATTTTTCCTTTTTGTCCCTAGCTCTAAAATTTTTAGTTAAGGCTTTGCATACAGGAGCTGTGAACAAACTTTTCACACAGTGAGCAAAATGGAATGGTTCTGCCAAGGCAATAACAATCAACATACTTTTGGAAGTGGGATGCTACTTTAGTGGGATAATTTTTATGTCATAATAGCTAACACTTTTGGTTGCAGGTGGCTTAAAGGTGGGAAAACATTGTAGTCAGTGGCTTCCAAGTGGCATAAGAAAGAGCCAGAGACACAACCTTTAGGCTCGGGTTGAAGCATCCTTATAGGGGCCTTCCTCAAAAGTTATGGTTACATTTTGGCTAGATGGGGTGCTGGTGTGTCTGTATAGATTAATTTCATGTGAATTATTTTGTTTTATTAGAATTGAGTGAAAAGAATGAAAATGTGTTGTTACAATCCAAAATCCCTTTAGGATTTCTACCATTATTATGTGACATGAGTGTGTGGAGAACTGCCATGTTCTATAATCATGTACATGATCATTTAATCATAGTGCCTAAAGTTACACCACAGGCTGGTAGGATGTTTGAGGTGCCACCTTGACTCCTGCGTGTTGTGCACTTGCTGCTGGTGTTGGTATTGTTGTTGTGCGTCACGCCTTGGGCCGGCCTCTCCGCGATCTCCTCCTACACCCTCTTAGCGGACGTTCGCACTCACATTCCGCTCATAACAAAGAGAAAGCCCGGTCCCTATACGTCCCGGCTACCGCTGTCCGGTGGATTCTGACATTCAACATGGTTAAATTAACCTTTAATCCGTCGCTGGCACAGAAGGAAGCCAAAAAGGAGGATGAGAACAGCGAAGTGCTCATGATCCCGGAGAACAAGGTGAGCGCTCTGCTTCCTGAGCGGTGATGTGAGTGTGCAGGCCGGGCAGGCATTACCTGGACCCTGCCGTGGTGGGTTTTAGTGTAGCATGCTGTCATTATCTATGGGGGCAGGTAGGTAATGGTGGTCGCCGGGGTGCTAAGCCGCCGGGTTTCTTTTATTGCACATAATGGCAAATTATTGTCTCAGAAACTGCAGAGTCCTCATTATTGTAGAGAAACCTCCCTATGCGCACGGTATGGCTGCAGACACATAATGGCGGTATTGCTCTCCATGTTGGCCATACAGGTAGATCCCTCTCCTTTGTACCTGGGCGCCACGTTTCATAATGGCCCCGGGGGGATTCTTTGGAGCCCCTGCGTGCTTCGATCGTGGTGTCGTGAGATAACAGCACGATGTTATTGTTGTTCCATAACGAGCTTGCTGTCAGTGTGTTTTCCTGTCATTAACACAAGGAAAAGAGTGGGGATAAAATGGTGGAAGCTGTTAGTGATTATCTGAGACAGCAACAGCTCTGAGATAAGCTCTATAAAATGGCTGACAAGGGAGTAGCAGGAGCACAAGCTGCATGTAGAATGCTACACTTTGTGTCTGCTCACCTTTTCTCCCTGGATTGTGCTAATATGTCAGGTTGTTTTTTTCCCCCCCTGAAATCTCCTTACTGACCTGTCATTTACATGTATAAAGGGAGGTCATAACAAGTGCTGATGGCAGGGTCACTTAAAAACAATAACACAAATATTTTATCAGAAAAGACAAAGTTTGTGTAGAGCTTGGATCAGCTTGGAGATCAGTGACCATCTGCTCTCCAGAACCTGAGGATGAGCATTAATTATCACTCATCTAGCAGTCATGACAGATTTCCCAAAAAACTGCCAGGTGGGCGTTGGATTATAATATAGACAGCTGCACTGTACTCGCTGTCTAGTGTGTTTGATGTGTCTTTTTACTGATGATGAGCAAATGTAAAGGTAACCAATTATGTCTTGGTTTGATTAGCAAGGTTCACTTAAACTATAAAGACAATGCCTGATTATTTTATAGTAATATACAAACTATATATCTGATACTGGAAGTTGTAATTTTCTTTTCATAAGAACAAAGGTAAGAAATTGTCAGGTTGAATAGGCTTCATTAGGCAGCTGCTTAAAGAAATTCTAGATGGCATTGGAAAGTAGCATAATCACAGCATATATTGAATAACAATTACAAGAGTGCAAACACTGTGCTTTACTTTGAAGAGCATGTATTTGTTTGTGTTTGCTGTTACCTCTCCTGTGGTAATCAAACAAATGTTTTTGATTTTTATGTTTGTCTTTTATAACTGAACTCCAGGCACCTGCAACTTTCCTTGATGAAATGTAGTAGATATTAGAATGCAGATGTCACTAATATGAATGACTGAGCTTCAGAAAAACAAACCAGTGATTTTAATGGTTGTGATTCATGGCTTAAGAAGTACACTTGTTCCTGTTTATATTTCTCAATGCATAACAACATTCCCATTTCATGTTGTTGTCTTTCTCCATGGTATGGCTGTTATAGAGGGATATGCTTTTAGTTTTCTAATTGGAATTAAACCACAGAATGATAACAATTTCACAACTAATTTTTATTAAACTGTTATTTGTGTATTTACATATTATGTATATATTTTATGGATTTAACTGCATTTAATCAGTTTTAAATAGAGACCTTACAGTGTTCGCCCCAGAAAATGTTGCCAGCCGGGTGGTATTAAATAGCAGCTGTATGGGAGCAGTGTAATACTTAGCAATAATAATACTTGACACGGGATCCAGACATACGTTCTTACTGTGAAACGCCTCGCTGGTGCTGCACTACTGGGAACTAAACTTCTGGGGCATTACAATGTGCCTGTCTTGTAACTATATTGTTCTGTTGGTTTTGATCTACTGGCAGAGGCAATGAGACAGGGCTGTCATGTGTCTCCAGCCATCCAATATTTTCCCCCTTACTTCTCTGTGTGTGAATGATGCTGGCGTGACCTTAGGTCATGTCAGCATCACACTGAAGGAAAGGAAGCTGCAGGTTGTCTTCTATACAGAGTTTCTGTGGCTTCTAATTGACGTGCAGCAGTGTCAGAAAGCCTTTACGGCTTATTGGAGCACAACCAGGACTGAAAGCTGGAGATCACAATCAACGTATTGGTCAGGTCTGGCCGGGTGGTAAGCTAAACTTGCCGGGTGGAGCACCCGGCTATAATGCCCTGGGGAGAACACTGCCTTATTTGCTATGTCATGAGCGGAATCCGTTTACTGCTCTGAAAATACCACTTTTGAAATACACACAGCTGACACCTAATTGTCTGTTGTTTTTGTGTTGAAAATGTCACTGATTAGAAAGCTTTTATAATAAATGGGAAAGTATTCTGAATGTTTTTCGGAAACTTGCCTATTCATAACCTTTCTGACATCCGGACCCACCTCGACACCTGCTGTAGCACTCAATACTATCCGACGCGAGACCCGACAGGTTTGTGGACTTTGACTGTGGGAAGGGATCCTTAAGTTTACTCTGTGGGGAGGGGATAGAGCTTAGAAGGGAAGTCTTAGGGTTAGGCTGTGGGGAGGGGATGGATTGGAGAAAGGGAAAGGAGGGTTAGGGTGAGGATTAGTGTTAGGGAAATACCAGTCCGCGATGGGGACTCCTTCTGGGGATCTTCGATTAGCTCACTCCGGCGAAGCAGCAACATTCTCTAGTTATGGGATGGGATGTCGCAAATGGAGTGTCGAAAAAGAACCATTCTCAGCTTTAAACAACACCCATCATGACCATTGAGCTCACTTTCAGCCAGGGCCGGAGTGTTTCAGTCCGTGGGGGGATGCTGTGCAGGCTGGCGCCCGGCAGGAGAGGCGCAGGTCAACCCCGCCTCTGGATCACAGAGATTGGTGATCCAGACCGAGTCCGCAGCACAAGTGGCTTCTCCCTTCAGCTCCCCCCGTGGATTTCATCTTGGACAGTTCCCGGGCTTTCTTTTGTCCAGCAGCGAGTATAGAGAACTGCTTCTGATTAGAAATCCATCTGATTCTGCCGGTACGGGCATTGTACTGTGTTCCAGTCTAACTTATGAGGTTCTATATCATTTTTCTCTTTTTTTTCACATGTTTACTCGAGTGATTTATCGAGTATATGGACATTTGATAAGGACAGCTTTGAATATTCAAGTGACTATTTATTTTTATCCTTATAATTATTTATGCACATCTATTTCAGTTTTTTAGATTATTTTTTCTATTCGCACAGCGCCATCAAAGGGATATTTATTTTATTTTGTCAAGTATATATTTTAGTTAAAAGGTGCAGGTCTGCAGCGCTGTACTGAATACATCAAAATACAGTACAGATATACAGGGCACACACAACTATACACAATATCAAGTGGCAGCAGCTTGATTTATTTGTGTAAGTCCGAAAAAATACATTGGCACATTAATTTTCTGTTAATATGTATAGTTTTAGAAATAGTGTGTGTCCTTTGGTTCTTCCTCTAATTCTGAGCTTCAGTAGCATGCCCTGCTTTGCTTTCTTTGTGCTTACATCATGGCCTTTTATTACACCTTGTGGTTTTGTTTTACTTTTTTTTTTTTTTTTTTTTTTTTAGGTCAAGTAATTGTTTTCTAGGTCATCTTGTCATTTAATACTATGGAAAGAAAAATCCATTTTATACTTGTGTAACTTTCTTTTCAAATATACGAATAACCTTTTTATACTTTAATAAATCTCATATGGGCTTATTCAGTTTGGATGATGTGCCCTCTGGAACAATATGTCATGTATTTTAACTTGCACACCATAGAGGAGCCAGACAAAAATATAAGATGTTAAAGTAATGTGATACAATGGATTGTGCTCAATTCATTCTTATTATCATCACAAAAAATACAATTTTGATTTTATAAGTTTCTATATTAAAAATGTATATATTATATACATTTAATATTATTTTTATATATTATATTAACACCTCCTATCTTTATTAAATTTATCCCATACCCTATGAAAGAAGCAACCCATTTACCATTTATTTTTTTAAACAATGTTATGATTAATTCGTTTTATTATATCTGAAACGTATCTCCATTTAGTAGTATGACTAACTGCTTATACATTTTGACCAATGAAGGGTACATTCAATAATCTCTCTACTACTCCTTTTTCCTTGCCGTTTGATGGTGTAGTCATAGTAGCAGAACTACTTTCATAGATCTGAGTGCTGATTTCACCACTCATGTAGAGCTTTTCCTGGGTGCTGCCGCTTTGGTAGGGCTTGACAATCTGCGGAGGCGTGTGCTCCTTCCAGCCACCAGCGCAGCGGAAAGTTCTGTGTCTTATCTCCATGCTTTAAGACTCAATGGATAATGCTGCACTTCAAGTTTGCTACTTTTGAGTCACAGACCACGTTGTATATACAGTAGATTGAGTCAGAGTGAAACATCAATTACTGGCGCGTTTCTACTCGCAAATGGAGATTTCATCAGAGGCTCCTGATGAAATCTCCATGTCAGTTGGGTTTGTTAGATTTTGGAAACTTCCGGATTGTTCCTTTTATATGTATAATAGAGTTTTACTATTTGTAATCTGGCTTATATATATCGTCCTATAGCATTGGTACTTTGTTTTTTGATCTATTTGGGGTATCACAAAACCCTGTAGCTTGGCAGCAATAGGTTTTGAAATATAGATATTACAATCATTTTCAGTGTAGTGGTCAATTTGGTTATTACCTCATTGGCAATACACTAGAGTGATTATCACACCCAGCATGTGGTGGGCGATATTTGGGACGATTTTTCTCTAGAGAAAGGTCCGATATCAGTGCCATACACAGCAGAGGCTGGAAGCGATAATTTCTGAATGAGATCATGCAGCTAGCCTAAATGCTAACTGCAGTATCACTGTGATTGGTTGGGACTCCTGTCAATCTTGACTGCAGTCCCATGCTTCCAGCCTATTGGCAGACTGAACAAAAAGTTTCTGAATTAAATTTTAAAGACTGTGAGAGGTTCTACAGTGTTGTGTCCTCTCTGTGCAGAACCTCTCACACTGACAGCTGTCAGTGTGAGAGGTTCTACAGCTAACTCACAGTAGTGTGTGGCACCTCCACCTCCTGGCTGCAGATAGACGGGTAAACTACAGCCAGGAGGTGGGCGTACAAGGTCCGATAATCGGACTTGCCCACACACTACAAGATATCGCCCCTCTTGGGACGATAATCAATTGGGAATTCCCTTCGATCTGGGACGATAATCTGAGGTTTTACAAATCCATCTGTAATTGTAGGATCAGGCCAATAATCACTCTAGTGTGTGTCCAGCTTAAGGCTGGTAGCTCAGAAGATTGATATTGCTACATTATTGCATAAAAGTTCTGGGCAGAAAATAATTACACCTTCTGCTTCTAAAACTCTAACACTCTTGTTTTAAGTGGATATGTATTTTTAAACATATTCACCTGTTAGTGTTCAGTGTTTCCACACAAATCTTGAACCATAGATCTGTGTTGATTTTGGGGAATTTCGTGCCCACCATTTTTCAGATATGATCTACACATTTAAGATTGTGTGGGAACTCTTCTGGCAAATGTATTAAATGATAGCATGGTAATGAAATTGTTGTTTTTATAAGAAAATATTAAATAAGGTAGTGTGTGTGTGTGTGTGTGTGTGTGTGTGTGTGTGTGTGCGCGCACACACACTCTCTCTATATATCCTACATTGTAAACAACAATTTCATAGGTTAATACTTATGACCATGGCTCTACCTGGCCTACTAACTGTCAGCAATCAGCTCTGCTGTGTCACATTCACACATTATACAGGTCACACAGTTTTATATAAGGCCTGTCTTTACACCGTTATATAAGGCCTGTCTTTACACCGTTATATAAGGCCTGTCTTTACACCGTTATATAAGGCCTTAATAATTATACAAGTGTCTTTGACAAAGCAATGTTCCAAATCTTCAATATAGGATTTCATTTATTATAAATGATAGGACTTTCTTAAAATACTTTTCATAAAAGAAACGGCTTTTCTCTTTTCTTCTTCAGTGCTTGGGAATATCCTAAAACAGTCGCACAATACAGTACAACAATAAGAATAACACAGCCCAGTATTTATCTTCAGGGCTATTTCCTAACTATCCCTAGCTGACAACTTCTCTTAGTACAGATAGTAATTTGCGGTGCTGTTCTCTTGACAAAACGGGCTGAACACACAGTGTGACACTTTGGAAGATCATTCAACTGCTGCTGTTCCTTCCTGTAAGACTGGCACAGTGGTGGTCAAATCTACAGTGCAAACAGACTGATACTGGTCAGCAGTATTACTGGATCGTTTTGTTGGCATTCCAACAAATTGGTTCAGTAACCACACTATGGGGTAGATCCAGACACTATGGTAAGTACTATCACTCCCCTAGGCACTTCCCTCGCTTGTACGTACTTTACTCGATATACGTTTGCCAAACCCTACCTTAACTTTTCAAAGCGTAACTACGGACGTACGTACCGGCCTAACCCTGCACGTACTGTACTGTTTAAATGCCTCCCTCCGCCTACAAAGTGTATTTCTGGGTGCCGTATGGAAGACACGCCATTTTTTTGTGTTTACGCTGAAGTGAAGTACAATCAGAGTTATGTAGTGAAACATCTGCCGTGCGTATGTGCAGTACATACAAATTGCCGATTTTACGTCAGCGGCTAGCATAGGTTTTTCAATGTGGGTCTTGCCTATAGCAATAGTAAACAAATCCCTAGCCGGGAGTAGCGCGCCGCCCATCACACTGTCAGACCTGGGTACCAGAATTTCAAGGGTCGACCCTGCAGCGTGAAAGGGATCATCCCATGGTCTGTGACCATGGGGTGGTCTGCCGCACTAGCAATATTCCGTGTTGTAAGACCCATGATATTGCTAGGATGCAGATGTGAAAGGGGTATAACAGGTGTACTTTTACAGCTTGTGACGAATTTGCGGTTGTGCGACAGTGCCAGCCTCACATTAAAATAGTACATAAAGACTTTATATTTGTGGATATGTTTGGGCAGGGGAGAAATTGGTTGCCTTGTATTTAATTTTCTTGCATTCCCATTCTAATACACTTTAACAACTCATCTACTTAAGTGTATAACCTGGTATTTTGGTGTGTTTGTTATTATCCTTTGCAAATTATAGGATTAAACCTCTTTGCAACAGGTGCCTTCTTTATTTTATCATTGAATATGACTATCCTTAGTTTTATTTGTGGTATCTTGTTTTTCGGAATGTGAAAGGATATCCTTATAGTTCTACTGTACATTTCTAGTAAGGCTGTAAACCCCCTTTTATTGTACGCTATGTTTCCTTATCCTTCTGTTACCTTTCATAGAAATCTTTGTGCTGGATTTAAGGGAAAAAATAAAATAAACAAAATAAGTAAAACAGAACCTATTGAGGCAAGAATTTTTACTGAGCTATTGTCCATTGTTTCCTGCTTGATAAACATATTCCTGTGTGGAAGGAAGCAGTGCTGAACTTTTTTGATATATCTGTTACTGATAAATAACAATGCATACAAGTTTGAGTTATTAAAGGGGTTATATTTTTGGTATAAACAAGAATTGAACTTTTTGTAAGGGTTGTGCTGGGTCTTCCAAACAAGAGTTTGTTGTTTATTTGCATGATTAAATAGCAGGTTTAAAGCACTTGGTGGTTTGAATGATAGGTTTGTAACCTATAAGGAGCGACCTCACAAGCTATTTTGGGTCCACTTCATTGATACGTATGCAGTAAACTATTACACGCGTAATATATTGAGGCCGATCAGCTGTTATATTGGCTGCTGGGAATAGTGTATAGTGTGTGGTCAGCTATTATCTGTTCCTAGATCATTGGCATACTAATATATTTTGCTTATTAGAGGCTGCTGCAGATTTTTTATTTGTGATCTACAGTATTATTATCTTTTACTTATTTATCCATCTGAGGGAGTAATACCGCTTTCACATCACCAAAGTCAATAACCCGGGTTTTTCTAACCCGGGTTATTACATGGTGAATTGCTGGGGTTCATAAAACAAAGCCACATTGTAAGACCGTGTCTTATACAGGAATTAAAAAAAAAAAAAAAGAAAGTGGGCCAGAAAGGAGACGGGTAACTACAAAATTCATAGCGGCAAATAACAGGACTGCAGGCTGACCAGAAAGGAGGCAGCCAACTACGAAATGTATAGCAGCGAATAGCAGAGCTGTGGCGGACTGGAGTAATACGAGTGCTCCTTAACCGCCGCTTGTCTTTTTTTCAGCAAGCGGCTCCCAGCTAATAGATTTGTTTACTATTGTCAAAGCAATATTAATACAGTATATACTCGAGTATAAGCCAACCCGAATATAAGCCGAGGCACCTAATTTTGACACAAAAACCTGGGAAAACGTATTGACTCGAGTATAAGCCTAGGGTGGGAAATGCAGCGGCTACTAGTAAATTTTAAAATAAAAATAGATACCAATAAAATGTAATTAATTGTATCATCATGTGTATCCAGCACCCAGTATCCAGTGTGCCCCTCTGTGTGTCCTGCCAGTCAGTCTGTCCCCTCTGTGTGTGTCCTGCCTGTCTCTGCCCCTTCCCTGCCTGGCTGAAACATTGGACTTACCTCATAGTTGCCCCTTAATGCCTGCCTCCATATCTGCCCCTTAATGTCTGCCTCCATATCTGCCCATGCCAGCCTCCATATCTGCCCCTTAATGCCTCCATATCTGCCCATGCCAGCCTCCATATCTGCCCATGCCAGCCTCCATATCTGCCCATGCCAGCCTCCATATCTGCCCATGCCAGCCTCCATATCTGCCCATGCCAGCCTCCATATCTGCCCATGCCAGCCTCCATATCTGCCCATGCCAGCCTCCATATCTGCCCATGCCAGCCTCCATATCTGCCCATGCCAGCCTCCATATCTGCCCATGCCAGCCTCCATATCTGCCCATGCCAGCCTCCATATCTGCCCATGCCAGCCTCCATATCTGCCCATGCCAGCCTCCATATCTGCCCATGCCAGCCTCCATATCTGCCCATGCCAGCCTCCATATCTGCCCATGCCAGCCTCCATATCTGCCCATGCCAGCCTCCATATCTGCCCATGCCAGCCTCCATATCTGCCCATGCCAGCCTCCATATCTGCCCATGCCAGCCTCCATATCTGCCCATGCCAGCCTCCATATCTGCCCATGCCAGGCGGCTCCCCGCAGTGCGCACGGAACAATGACGTTGAGTGGAAAGCCTGACACAGATGCAGGGACCGCCAGAGGGACAGCAGAAGGTAAGGAGGGAAAGGCTGTCCCTCTGGCGGTCACTGCGTCTGGCTCTCTTCCCCGCAGCTCTGCCTCTGGCTCTCTCCCTCGCATCACGCGCTACACAATGACGTTGGGTGACCTAAGGTGACCACAACGTCATTGTGCAGCACGCACCGCGGGGGAGACAGCCGGAGGCAGAGCTGTGGGGAAGAGAGCCAGACGCAGGGACCGCCGGAGGGACCGCAAAGGTAAGTTAAATGTAGAATTTATTTTTTATTTTTTTTAGCACTCGAGTATAAGCCGAGGGGGGCTTTTTCAGCACAAAAAATGTGCTGAAAAACTCGGCTTATACTCGAGTATATACGGTAAATCTATCCAATCTGGTGTCTTTGTGAAAGACCCGTGTTTGAAAACCACACAGGACCTTTGACACTGACACCAGTCCCATATGAGACACGGGAAAAATCCTTTTTTTTCCGGGTCTGAATCCTGGGTTGCTGAAAATGTGACATGATATGTAAGGGGCATAATGCTGCTTTCAGATCGCCACCACAGGTTTTTCAACCTGGGTTATTGCCGGGTTGTTATGTCCGGCTGGCTAGACCCGGGAAATTCTGGGTTCCGGGTCTGGGCTAACATTGAAAGGGGCTGCGTGCGGTTTGTGGGCAGAAACAAATTCCTCCAATTGGGGAAAACCCTTCTTTTTTTTTTTTTCTCAGTATCTAAGTCCCGGGTTATTGGTGGACCCGAGTTTTTGGTGGCGAGCAGTGGACAAGGCTTTGAGGCTCCTATTGTTGGGTCCTGGCTCCAGTGGACAAGGTTTACAGGCTGGGATTTTTTTCAGTTCTCAGACTGCCCCAAAAAAGCTGGCAGACGTGCTAGACTTTCTCCAAGAAGGCTGCTTCCACCGAACTGTAATACTGCTCCTTTCCCCGGGTGACTTGTGGGGCAATGGAAGCAGTGTTTTACAATCGCTACTATGAGCTGAGGCACCAGACTGGAACAGAACTGAGTGGAACCTATTCTGCAGGTATGGCCTTGGGTGTCTGGGTCCCTAGGGTGAATACATTTTTATTGTGGCATATGTGGATCTAATAAATTGTTCATATTTTTCTGTTTCCACGTTTCTGTCCCCTCATTGGGGGAGTGTTTAAGACTTTTCTCACATTTATTATCTACTACTACATTCAGCAGCAATAGATCTTTTTTTCAAAAGAATTGGTTTTATTCATTTATTAACCCTTTAATGGTGAAAGGCACACCACCAACACTTTATCTTGCAGAGCTCTGGCGCATTTCATATGTTTCTTTCATTCCCTGATAGCTGTTATAACCTGTCATACAGACTACTGGGATTAAGTGCTTCTCCTATGGGAATTTCTCCTGATGCCCAGGAGTACGTTATTGACCCACCGTAAGCAGGGTCCACCTCTCCTGGCCCTCTTTAAAAAAACGCTCTGATTCTGATATCTCCTTACTTGAGAAGAATATGAACCCATGGATCAGATTTTGATGATCTACATTATACGAGGAGGATTCTGGCAGCTCCTATGGCGTTGAAGAGCTTGCCTTAGTGGTTCGACATGTCCTTAATCTGGCAAATCAGGATCGCATAGCAGGAGTCGTCCTTATTAAAGGGGAAAAAGAAGGTTGTCCCCTTTCTTTTTTTCCTGAATTGTTAGAGATTATAGCGGAGGCCTGGAATAATCTTGATAAGAATTTTTCGGTTCCAAGGAGATCATTTTACTTCTTATCCTTTACTTTAGGGTGACATGGTTGGATGGGAACAGGTTTCCATGTAAAAGCCCCAGTGACCGGTTTCTCCACTCTACTTATCTCTGATGCTGTAGTGAATAGAAAGTGTAGTAATCTGCTTGTCTGTTTGTGGCAGCACTTTTATCAGCAGCATGCATGACTGTAGCCACAGGGAAGGTCAAGGAAGTTCCTGTGGAACATGGTTTTTGAGGTTTGTAAGACCCCTAAAGAGAATCTCCTCCTTTTAGGCAAATATCTTAAAGAAACTTCAGGATTCAGATGCTAATCCTTCAAGATCTTCCATCTTATCTGTGATATCTGAAAGAGTTCTTGGTTGTGCTCTCAGAACACAGATACTGAGAGTGTAAGCGTGTGCTTAAGAAAAATTGGACGATCATTACACATGCGACAGGGGAAGAGTACACCTTTCTACCAATTAACCCACAGAGATTGAGATGTTAGGCCAGGATCCTTTTTCAGGCATAGGTCAGGGTTCTTCAAAATTCGGCACAAGAGCAGTAGCCCAAGGGTGGTCCTTAAAACGGTTTTCAGACCTGGATTCCGTGTAATGTTTCACAAATGGACCAGCCAAAACCAACCAGAAGCAATTGTTTGCTTGTGTTTCCTGACTGAGGGGGTTTCTCTGTGCCTCCAGAGTTTTTAATATATTTTTATTTTAGTTCTTACCATATGATACTTATGTTTTGTGTTTTCCACTACAGGTATAGCTAGCGTTTGCTACAGCTTGCAATGGTAATGCAGGGTAGTGTGTGTTTTAAGGATGGAATTTCACATCATGTTGAATAAAGCACCATAAAAATCTAAAGAAGACCATCTTGGCAAATCTAGTAAAGTGAAAAAATCGATTAACCTTTTTATTTAATATTTTACATTATTGGCCATTTCAGGCAAGGTGGAGAAAAGCTTCTCATCTTTCCCATTAATGCTGTTTATTGGACATAGTGATACAATGATTTACAGTCAGGTGGGCACTGATGGTAATACCCTAGATGTTTCTGCAGAGTTGGAGAATTATAGTGTACAAACAGGTTTGCACGTGGAGGGAGAATAAGTTCTAGCTCAACTTATGTGTGTTATAATGTACACCAAGTTATCGTTTAAAGATCATAAAAATGTTGTGTCACTATGAAAAGGTCAGTTTAATGGATTGGGTGATTCATAAAGTAATTAAGAACAGGATGTCATTGTATAAAAGAACTCTGAGGTAACAGCTTGCAGGGTGGTGTTTAGGGATGGTATGCATAACAAGTTGGAGAAGAGAATTCAAAAGAAAGTGCCTGGGAGTGCAGTGAAAAGTGAGAGTGCTCGACCATGTGATCATTATTCTTTTAGCTCTGATATGGCTCACCCCATTCTCTGTTTTTTACCCTTGTGTTAACAACCACCACTTTAAATTTCTTCCCCAGAACTTGGCACTCTTTTACTGTGGGAAATTTTTATTTTTTTTTAAATTGAGAGAATGTTTATTTAATTAGAGGCTTTAATTTAATGCATCTTTATTTATAACCATTAAAAATGCCTCTGACGAAGCAGTTGTGAAACGCGCGTTAGGCTGTACGGGTGTTGTGCACAAGCACCCGTTTTTATGCCTATTTTGTAATCTGGCTGCAATTTTTTAGATTAAAAATACTAGATAGTTGATCTGGATCTGTGTCCCAAGCGGGAGATAGCCGGATAATTAGCAGCACGGGCAGCAGAGGAGACAGATAACTCTCCATGTGTCTCCTCTGACATACATGATTCACTGCCTGAGCACTATATGGTGTAAAACATTTGCAGATTTGGAGAGGCTAATAAAGCCCCAATTATAAGTGGCATGCTAAAAATCTTCCCCACGCTATGATAACCAAGGCTTAACTTAAATGCTACAGTATCATTGATACAAATATGAACGGCAACAATTGTTGCAAATATATGCTACAATACAGTGAATAGCAATGCTTTAAACATGAAACAGACACAGATCTGAGCAACTATTTTATTTCAAGAAATTAATAAAAGGCTAGACAAATACATATAGGTTCTTTATTTTCAGTGGTTAACACTGTGTAAAATAGAATTTTTTATCTTTATTTCATAACAGTTTAGTGTAAAATAAGAGATATCATATCACATTATTTTTAATGGTTATAAATAAAGATGCATTAAATTTTAAATAATAAAACAGATATTTTTAAGAATAACGGTGACTTAGAGTGCCCTATAGAGAAATCTCCTATTAGGGAAGAGCTTCTATCTTCCCTAATCAATTTCCTTTGTACACTATATTTCATTTCTCGGTGCACCATCCTGTATTATGAGGATTTAAAGTCCAAAAAATAGGAATCACTTGTGCCTGGTCCATTTTTCTTGTGTGTTTAATTAGAGGCTTGTAAGATAAGAATATTAGATCAGAGCATGTAATAATAAAGGGATGTAGCTATCTTTATATAAGAGAGTCTCGGAAGCCTTAGTATACTAATATATGTAACACAGACCATCGAATAAAAAAACATTATCAGATGAATGAAGTTTTACTTTCATTAAATAGGTGAATCCTAATAAAGTATTTGTTTTAGAATAAGCAAAAGCAAAATGGTGCTATAATCCCTAATTTATTTATTAACAGGTTTTTATATAGTGCTATCAAATTACGTCTCGCTTTACAGAGACTCTCACATTCACATCAGTCCCTGTAACATTGGAGCTACATACCAAGTTCCCTACTACTCACTCACTCACACACTAGGATAAATTTATTCAGCAGCAAATTAACCTACCAGCATGTTTTTTGGAGTGTTGGAGGAAACCAGAGCACCCAGAGGAAACCCACGCAGACACAGGGAGAACATAAACTCCACAAAGATAAGGCCTGGTTTGGCAATCAGACTCATGTCCTCAGCGCTGTGAGACACAAGTGCTACTCGCCAAGTCACAGTGCTGGCTATATGATGGAGACATTTCTTCTTTATCATTTCTGACATATTCACGAAAACGAAGGACATGTTGCACCTACCAATGAAAGCTTATGAAGAATAAAAACTTAATGTAGCAGGTTAACTTTCTTTGTAATCCATATTTTAGTATGAGTACCACAAATGTGCATTTGGTGCAAGTAAATAAGTGTCCCAGGTCGTTGGCAATAAAGTACCGGTATATGGAACACAGATGGTGTTTGTATACCAGATATTAATATATAACTGCAAAGTTTGCATGTTAAGTCATGCCATTCATTTTCTATATCTGTATAATGTTCATTTTAATCTACCACATTGTTCCATGAATGTTGTCTGTGTGTGTAACGGATATGTAACAGTAGACTTTTCTGATCTGAGCCTCCTCAATCATTTAAGAGCTTAACAGAAATGTGTTTCTGCTTTCTTTGCAGGAGGTGGAGGAAGTTGTACCCCTTGGACAGAGACGCGCCTGCTGCTGGTGTATGTGCTTTGGTTTGGCCTTTATGCTGGCTGGAATCGTTCTGGGTGGAGCTTACCTTTATAGATATTTTGTTTCCCAGGTAATTAAATTGTGACCGGTAATGGCTAAATCGGGTGGTGTTAATCTTCAGCTGAACACCTCTTTCCTGACTTTTTTTATAGCTTAAAAATAGATACTAACCTAGAATGTGTCCCCTCTTATACAGCAGCTTAGAGCAGGAGTCCAGCAAATGTCCGCGGTTGAAGAGGTATGTGCAGAGATGCTAAAATTTTGCCTAATCTGTGCCTCCTGGACCCAAAGATCACGTGGTTCCTGACAACTAAATTCCACTAACTGCTTTATGCTTGTTAACTACTAACCACAACATGATCAATCAAACTGCTCTGCCCCTTCCAAGTAATTCCTATTACATGGTAATCTACAGTACCATGTAACCCTTTGACTATTATTTGTTAATCCTGGGAATTCTACAGCCAGTGCTAGTTTTCCTAGTGGAAATAAGTACTATCTATATGTCATTGGTGATTAATTTAGCTTAGTTCCTGTTGGAGACATACAGAAAATGTGCATGGTTAGCAGTTCTTGAGCAGTGGATGTGAGGAACCGTATAGTTGGCTACAATCACCCAAGATATCAGAAATACATTATACCCCGTTCAGATTACCACCTAAAAGCCGGGGTTTTCATGAAATTGCCGGGTTTCATGAAAACCCTGGCTTTTTTTGGCAATCTGAACGCAAGACCCGGCTAAAAAGAAGGGTTTTTGACGGCTTTTTCAATAGCCGGCTTTTTGCGTTCAGATTGAGCTAAAAAGACGGCTATTTTCCCTGCTGCCGGCTTCTAAAAAAAAATGTAAAAAAAAAAGCTGATGCTTTCAGCTCAGTCTGAACGCACCACTTTGAAATTTTCAAAATTCTGCCCCCTGCCTAAAAAGCCGGCTTTTTAGGCAGTGGCAATGTGAACGCGGTATTAGACACAAATGTGTGTGGAAATCCATACTTTTGTGTGTATTGTTTTGTATTAGTGATTTGACTTAAACGGATTTCTTCTTGGTGGCAGTATGTATTGGAGAGATTTCTCTCTATTTCTAGCTACACACACATATGCCCGTACAACGTATGGGTGGTATCATCCCATGATTGCAGTCTCCAAAAGCCCCCTGCCAAGCTGTCCACACCTATATATAGCAGCTGTGCTATTACAGAACGAAGCAGCCTGTGTGTGGCTAGCTTCTTACATATCATGTTCATTTACTTGTTTATGTAACACTACTGGTTATAGGACTTTATGGCTTGCTTATTTGTAAATTATTACAAACTCCTGAATCATCATTCAAATGTTGTAAGGATTTGTATTTACCTAATGCCTCTACACCTCATGGGCCGTATTCAGAGCTCCGGGCGCATTGCTCATGTGCCCGGTATTTTCCGATGTGTGCTACTGCGCACATAGACCGCGTATACGCAATTTACGTTGCAACAAGAAACGTAGATGACGTTAGAAAATTACTAAGCTCTGAATATGGCTTCATGTCTGCATCTGTTTTCCCAGGTGCTAGTGGTGCAGGGTTCATGATATTGTTTTTCTCATTGAATTCTCTCCTCTACCATAATATTTTTTTCTTTTAAATGACAGTGTTTGTTCTTTTGTGTCATCAGCGGGCTAGACAGTACCATGTAGTATGTATATAGATCATTTACTGGATCTAATAATAGTTAGCAGCTCTGTTTGGTTACTCCTAAAGTCCACATGCACACTTTTAACTAAAGTAACATTTCAAAAATGTTGTTACACAAAAAATAAAACTTGATTTAGTAGTAATGTTTTTTAATAAGTGATTGTGTGAATTAGCATACTTAAACATTTATATTTTTCATAAATTTAAAAAGTAAACCCGTTTTGTCAAAAAATTACAAATTGAAACCCAAATCTGTTAGCCTACACTCTTTAGACGAACTAGTAATTTGCGCAATTCTATTTTTTTTTTAAACATTTGATCAGGTTTTCATGTTTAAAAGAAATAATACTCATCAGGGATAGGGCAACAGAAGATATCCATTTATGGAGAATTGCTCTATGTGCTAGAATTAGCCATGCACGGTTTGGTTGGCTTAGAGGGCAGAGGGGCCCAAGTCTCATAATTAAGGAAAAATGGTGGGAAGTTTAGGGAAAAAGAGACTTAATTTTGGCATGGACATACAGGAGTAATTATCAACTTATTTTGAAACGTTATACAACCGAAGTAAACTTTGTGAATTTTTTTATTGGACACTTAAGCTCATTGGCAACTATCTAAAATTTTAATGTGTATTTACAGACCTCTCTCTCTTTTGTATACTTGTATTTTGACACAATGCAATATATGTGCTAATGAGCATTTGAGTACATGAAAATTATTCTTGGTTAGATAAAGTGGTTGGGAGACCTGGTTATCCTAATGGTAGATTGATTCTTTAACCACACTGTGTTTATCAAGCAATGTCAAGAACACAATTCTAGTTCTGATAGAATACACCTGCCCTAACACAGTAGTAACTTGTGATATGTGGCACAGAATATTCCTGCTATTGCTGAGTCCAAACCAAAAGCTGTCAGCGTCTCTGCATTATAAAAGAACTGGCATCTGTTGGTGAGAATAAAATACAATGGTCATTTGAAAACTATTATTTGACTTTCTAATGCTGGTTACCTACTGCCTTGCATATATGTCAGAATACACGAGTACAAACCACATTCAAACTCTGTGTTTGCATATATATGCGTTTTACCTGTCTGTGGAAAATTTGCAATGCATGTGTCTCTTTCCTAGAAGACAAATGAAGCTGTTTTGATTTTAATATGGTTAATATGGTTTCCTACTTCTACAAACTATATTGAAATTAGTGGCTCCTCCTTTTTTTTTTTTAACAATGAAAAAGGTGTAGTAAAATATGTGATAAGCCACCAGCCACTTACAAGGCTTTTCTGCTATGGTGACCCTAACTAAACTGTCAAGAGTCCCTATATTGGGTCATATATCTGTGTATATATGTATTTTTAAATTGAGAGCTAACTAACCTTGGTAGTGGCAAACGCAGGAGTATGAAAGGGGGGGGTTTCCAATGTTTTTTTTTAATACATATGGGATATAATAGGGGTCTGGAAATATCACAAAGTATAAATATATATGGTTTATAATAAGGTTTGGGAATGGCACACCATATACAGTATACTGTACCATTCCCAGACCCCTAATTTACCCACAATGAACTTTATAGTATACCATTCCTAGAGTTCTAACATACCCCATGTATATTACAGTATGTGTCACTTCCAGACCCATAATACACCCCACATGAACTTTATAGTATGCCATTCCCAGACCGCTAATGTATGCTAATAAATATGACTGCACCTGCATATATATCCCAGCTCGTGCTCTTCGATCCTCAGAGGACATACAGCTCTCCTCCACAATAAACAAATGCTCTGACTCCTGGTTACAGGAGTTCTCCTGGGCTGCACACACTCTCTGGAATAACCTTCCTCACCCACTAAGACTATCCACTACTCTCCAAACTTTCAAACGCTCCCTCAAAACTCACCTCTTCAGACAAGCGTACCAAATTCCACAACCTACATAACATTTGTCTACGCTATTATCTACAACAACTTTATCATCACTTCATGAGTAAACCAAACTTATTCCCTTTCATTCTATACTAAAATTCCCCTCATTTCTGTTACTAACACTGCTGTGTGACTGGATCACACAGAGCACTGAGCACTTTTACAATGCAAGCTGGCTGGTCCGCTGTGTGATTATATAGCACTTTCCCTTATGTATCAATCCCTAATATCCTATAGAGTGTAAACCTGTGGCAGGGCCCTCTTACCCACCCATTCTGTCTGTTACCACCCAGTCCTGTTATAATGATTGTTAAAATTGTAAAGCGCTACGTATCTTATGGCGCTATATAGAAACCTGTTAATAAATAATAAATAAATATACCCCCTTTATATTCTAGTATGTGCAGTTCCTAGACTTTATTTATTTTTTTTTCCCCAATTTAATTTTTTTTATTTGAGAAGCATAAAGAAATAAACAGTTGATGCACATGTGGTACACATAAACAAGTAAATACAATCATGCATATAAAGTAGTACAGGTCAGAAGCAATACATTGGTTATATGCAACAAGAAAAACATCTATGATTATAACATGGGGAGATTTGTAAAGATAATGCCAATCTTGAAGCTTAATACGTATGAATACAAGCTAACTGTCAAAATAATCAACATATCAATATATAATCAAGGTTTCCCCACAACTTATTCTAGAAAAAAAAACTAGTGGCTAAAGCACAATAGGAGATCATTCAAAGGGACTCTCATTTCATACCAATTCCTATGTTTAAAGCAGGTATGTATCTGCGATCTAATGTTGGGTAGTTGCAAGTTAATAAATTCTTGCCATGTCAAAAAATGACTCCGTTTTAGTTTCTTTATGTAGATAAAACTCCACCCAATCCATCCGAAATGCAAAAAAGAACTTTTTTTTGAACATTGATAGGGATGGGGGAGCCTCCTTAATCCACATCTGTAAAATGCTTTTTCTGGCAGCCACAGGCACCATCAAACACAATTTATTTCCTTTGTCATGCGAGGGAGGTTGGACATCACACCCAACACCCCCCCCCACTCCGCCGACAATGGAATGTTTAGCGAAAGATCAGTCGATAAAAATCGTATGATTCTACGCCAGAATTGTTTAATATAGCGGCATTCCCACAAACAATGTATCAGGGAAGCCTCCCTCACATGACATTTTGGGCACTCATCCGTGTCCAATAGACCCATCAAATAACGCCGGTGCGGGGTCAGATATCCTTTATGGAAAATATTGTAAAATATTTCCCTATACATATTGGCAGTTAGAGTAGAGAGAGACCGGGCAAATGCCTTCATAATATCATCTAATGTCAAATGAGGAAAAGTCTCGGTCCATGACCGAAAATCCTTATTTTATTTTTGCATTATCCATAGGTTCCCGTAAATTCTTATAATGGACTGAAATAGCTTTCTTACACTTAAGTGGTTGAGATATTAAAGTATCTAGCGGGTTAGAAAGGTCAGCTGGACTCAGTAACCGAAGTATATGACTGGCCTGATGGAGCCCTAATAAATGACTGGATGTTATTTCATATTTTTCCTGAAGCCAAGCCACTGTTCGCGACCATTTATTTTGAATACAGACAAGGGCACGGAGGCAGCAAATGCCCCTTCTCTGCCAGGACACAAAAGGGCACAGTGCCCCTCCATGCTGAAATTCCGGACTTGCCACCAGAGGGAGTAATAAGGAGTGGTGACTATTTAAACCAAATTTATATCTGGTATGGTGCCAAACTATCCAAACAGTCATTAATAATGGGTTGGAAAGAATATTCTCCGGGATCTCTTGCTTATGAGTATAAAGAAAAACAATTAGGGATTGTCCACGGAGGAGTGATTGTTCAATTGGAGTATTAGCATAGCCACCGATTTACAGAAACTTTGCCATACTCCGGTATTTTATCAAAGATAAGTTGTACGGAATGTTGAGGGTCAGAGATGAAGAGCAGTAAATCATCTGCAAATGCGGATATATATCTCCTCGTTCCCTATTCTAATCCCCTGAAACTCTGCCCAAGATTGTACATTTCGGAGGAGGGGGTCAAGGGCTAGATTTAAAAGGAGCAGTTCCTAGACTCATATCCTAAACAAGCTTTTAAGAAATAAAAAGATCTAAAAAAATCTGAAAGATCTGAAATATTTCAGTATAATTATAATGAATATAAATAGCTATGTATGTTATAATACTGTGCAGTGCATCGCCATAAATACAAACAAAGGATTAAGAATAATTGTAAAGAGCTATCAGACAAAAAAGAAGGCTCATTATTAATAAAGCTCCATAAACAACTGTAATAAGGTTATATATATCCCCACAGTAAGGTTTAATATGTCCAAATGCCCATTATTTTGCTATGGGGGGAGTATTAAGGTTTATTAAGTCCTAATATTAAAATGATAAATGTCCACCATAAAAAAAATTCCATATCCCCAGGACACCCCCTGCTCCTGTCTTTCCTGTCCTGGTTTTTCTCCAAAGCCCAACCCATGCCCTTGTCTCTTTTTTAGACCCTCCCACCCCAGGCCCCTGTTTCTCTAACCCCCACCCCAGGCCCTTGTCTCTCTCTCTAACCCCAACTCCAGGCCCCTGTCTCTCTAATCCCCACTCCAGGCCCCTGTTCATTTTTCTGCAGCCCCCAACCCAGTTTCCTGTTTTTTCTCTGCAGCCTCCACTCATTGGGCCTGATCCAGACCTACGCCGATGCTCTGTGCTTACTAAAGCACAGCGTATCGGCGTCCACTCTCCCCGCCACACCCCTGTGCCGGCGTCTCTCCCGCTGTTCTTACTAAAGCACAGTGTATCGGCGTCCCCCCTCCCCGACACTCCCCCTGTGTGGGCGTATTTCCCATTGCTTACGCCGGCTGAAGGCTACCCTAACTTCAGCCGGCGTAAGCAATGGTTAATACGCTCGCACACGAGCGTACTACCGCTAAGCCCTCCCTCCCTCATTATATTATCTCCCCCCGCCCACCTTCAATAACCTTAATGTAGGGAGCTCCCTACGTTGTTCCTACGGACGCCTGATCGTTGATGGGGCGTTGCCGTAGCTACGCCGGACAACATCTGCCCGGTGCATGCGCAGATCTGTTTTTCTTATGCTTACGCCCACCCCAGTTAGTACGGCGGGTTGCGCCCGCTGTCCTAGCGACGGCCGGCGTAGGTCTGGATCAGGCCCATTGACTCTAATTCTTTTTCTACAGAACTCATTCCATACCCGTTTTCTCTTCAATCCACACTGCATGCCCGTTTTTCTCTCTGCTCTAGTACCCACTGTTCCACTTCAGCCCCCAGGATCCCCCATTTCTCTGTAACCTCTTCTTTTACCTTCTTTTTCTCTTTTGTTCTTGGAATGCAGGTCATGTTGTAGGCTTTCCTCAAGCAGGTCCATTGGGGGGGAGATCTTGTAAAGAGGAGGCGGGCTTGCATGCTGACACCTGGACAGTGCTGTAATCTCTTTGATTCAGCACTAAATAGATGGCGGGAGGGGCAGGGGATTAGCACTGGGTTCTGCAGGCTTTCTGATGCTGCTTCTCCACAGTTTCAGTGGTGCACTGACAAGTTGGAGAATCTGTGCTACAATTTCTTTATTTTTTTAAACAAGCCTTTCCAGCTGCCCAGAAACACCCCTACTAGAAACACCCCACCGTCCACATCCCTTTTTCCTCTCACTTTAAAAATACTTGATATTTAGAGTCAGGGTCACCATGGCAAAATAGCCTTGTAAGTGACTGGTGACTTATCATATATTTGCAATGGTATATAACTCATTTTTTTGTGTTATTTTATAAATAGTTAATGATTAATGGCAAGATTACTGGGGCGCTCTCTTGATTCTGTGTAGATTACCCAGTGCCTTTCAAGTACCTGCTCTGGATAAAGTTATACATTTATTTTTGCAACCCCCATTTTGTATGTCTGTCTGTCCGTCTTTCTAGAGATAGATAAATGGATATAGACCGTCACACAAAATCCAAGTATATTTTATAGAATTAAATTTTGATGGCAGTATTTTTACATCTACACACCATATAATCCATATGCATTTATTTATGTTTTGTCTTGTAGCGTGGTGTCTACTTCTGTGGTATAAAGTACACTGAGGATGATATGGCACTTTCTGAGCCCTATGCAGATTCCCGCGTTCGTTACCACTCCATTAAAGAGAGAATTCAAATCCTGGAAGAGGAGGAAGTTGAACTGATCAATGTGCCTGTCCCTGAATTTGCCGACAGTGATCCTGCTGACATTGTGCATGACTTTCACAGGGTAAGTTCTATTACTTGGGAATATATAAGTGAGCTTTCTAGTCTTGTCTATGCTGTACAAACTTGTCAGAAATTAACGATGTCAGGAAAATATTTTCTTTACACATCTTTGATATGTTTTTGGTTGCTTGAAAAAGTTAGTTATAACTTTGCCTGACATTTAATCTTATACATAAAAAACTTACAACATGTAACCATGTGATATTACCAATGCTATTCTAATTCATTAAGTGGCTGTCTTTTATACTGTTTACTGGGTACACTCTGACACTTAATATATTTAGAACATCAAATATACTGTAGCTATTCCTGAATTACATGTGCATATTTTAAGTGTATTGCATGGATTGCTAATATAAGATATACGTTTTCATATAGTTTTCAATAAATATCTTCTCCGTGAACTTGACTTTCTTACATATGTTATTCTGAATGAGACATAGGACCTGATTCACAGTTAAGGGAGATAAGAATGAATGGCTTCGCAATTCTACATATGGCTACTCCCTTGACATGCCATTGTTTTTGTTCTTAACTGACTTAAGAATGCCAAAGGCAGCCTATCTTTCCATGCATTGTATCTTCTTAAGTTGCTGAAGAATGAACGTACTTAGCAAATCGAGCCCTGTCTTCCCCATTTAAATGTCTCCCCACACCCACTCTTCTTAACTACCTTCTTAACTTTTCCTAGCACGTCCCTTATTTATCTCATTACGAATGGCTTTGTAAATCGCTCTTAAGGGATCACCCTTCTTAAAACCTACGTATTTTGCATAAATAAAGGTCTACACATGCGCAATTTAGCCGTTCCTAAAAATACGCACAGAAATAGCTGCAGCTTAACTGTGAATCAGGTCCATAGACCCTATACTTCATTTCTATTCAATATTCAGTATTTAGTGTTCATTAGTTATAAAAAGCTTTAAATGGAGCAGCAAAGATTTCCTCTGTTTTGTATTCCAAGCTTTTTCTCCAATCCGTTTTTATCAACTGTTATTGAATGGGCAAATTTAAAGGTCTCAGCAAATCTGTTTGTATGTTTAGGTGTAGGAAATGTTCTGCACGTTTTATTATCTGTGTATCGGACTGCAGCCAAAGTGTAGTAGATGATTCTTGTAACAATATCCAAAATGGTTTGTTAAAGTGAATTTAGAGTTGTCAGGTGTCTTCACCATAATGTCTTTTTCTCTTCAGAAACTCACTGCCTACCTTGATCTCAGTTTGAATAAGTGCTATGTTATCCCATTAAATACCTCCATTGTTATGCGACCGAAAAATTTCTTGGAGCTGCTTATAAATATTAAGGTACTTTTACAAATGGATACTGAAAAATTGCATTACAGCCTGGCATATGTGTATCTTATTACTTACTTTTTTTGTTTGGGTAGTTTTTTGTTTGTTGTGTGGGTTGCTGCTGCGATTGGCCCTTTTTTCAGAAGTGCCTGCGAAATCGATTGCTTCTGCCTTGTTGAGGCAAAGCAATTGATCTTCCCCGGGACGAACAGGCAGCAGTGAATGGTAAGTAAATGTAACCCCAACCCTTTTCCTAATCCTAACCCACTCCTTACATTACGCTGATCCTCACCTTCCCTTTCACTCAACCTGACCCTAAGACTTCCTTCCCTGCAGCCTAACGCTAAGGACCCGATTCAATTAGCTTTGCACACCGCGTTATTTGCGGTGCAAAGCTAATCCAGCGAATATATTTTGTGGTTTTTTTTATACGCGCCCCATAAAGGTGCGCATAAAAATCAGCTAATTTTGCCTCCCGTAATAGACTGGAAAAAGCACACCGCAAGCCTTTTCTCCGTCTTTGCTGCAAATTGCATCAGGCTCTAAGACTCACTTCCTCGCAGCGTAACCCTACAACTGCCCATAGTCATATTCATCACCCGTCGATGCGGTGGGTCTGTAACAGCATTTTCAAAGAATGAGAGGGTAAGTATGCAGATCGGCAATACTTACCCCCTTTCATCATTTTCTTTTTTTTTTTTCTTTCTAAATTACTCCATTTTTTAAAAATGGAGACAGACGAAAATGTGGATTTCTAAAATAGCATTTTCTCAGTGGCGACTCCCACCCTTTTTGTTTACCCCTAAGCTTGTATGAGGATGATCCTCTGTTTATGTCTGCATGCTGCTTGCAAGACTCTCTTTACAAGTAACTGGACTATTTCTGGCAGAGATGTGTTTTGTGAACTGACAAGAATGACATAAAAATAAAAAAAAGTTATAGCATCGTCTCTGATTCCACTATATGTAAACAATACCATTTATTAGTAACACAGACTGAACTAGGCACAGCACTAATTGTTCAATAGCACTAACTAATGTTTTAAAGGTAAAAAAAATTGGTTGTCCCATCGGATATTTCGTGGTTCTAATGCTCATGAAACAAAAAAAGAAAAACCAATGTAATCCAATGGTAAATGAAATGCAAATAAAGTAAATCAGTAATCTGTATAGTACAGATACACACGTCAGTACTGCATAGGTTAAAAGGTCAGAACATTTATATTGATTTAGAAGCGTACCTTGTATATAATCATTTTAAAAAAGCTTTCATGTGTAAGGTATACATTTTTGTGCCTCTGTGTTAGTAAACTTTGTACATAACTGATTTGTTTTTTCCTCATTAAAGGCTGGAACATATCTTCCACAGTCCTATTTAATTCATGAGCAGATGGTGGTAACTGATCGCATTGAGAATGTTGATCAACTCGGTTTCTTTATTCGCCGCCTTTGTCAGGACAAGGAGACCTACAAACTCCAACGCCGAGAGCCAATTCGAGGTATGGCCAAAATAATGGGTTCTTATTTATTTATTAACAGGTTTCTATATAGCGCCATCAGATTACGTAGCGCTTTACAATTTAACAATCAGTATAACAGGACTGGGTGGTAACAGACAGACTGGGTGGGTAAGAGGGCCCTGCCACAGGCTTACACTCTATAGGATATTAGGGATTGATACATAAGGGAAAGTGCTATATAATCACACAGCGGACCGGCCAGCTTGCATGGTAAAAGTGCTCAGTGCTCTGTGTGATCCAGTCACACAGCAGTGTTATTACAGAAATAAGGGGAATTTTAGTATAGAATGAAAGAGAACAAGTTTGGTTTAATCATGAAGTGATGGTCATATAATATAGTTGTTGTAAATAGCGTAGACAAATGTTAAGTACGTATTTCCACATGTTTAAGACGCACCTCTTTTGGAAAAATCTTGTGTCCAAAAACAGGGTGCGTCTTATACCATTTGAACATCCAGCCGCAGTCTGACTCCAGACTGCAGCTGGATGTTAAAATAAGGTCTAAGCTGCAGCTCCCCTCTCTCCTTTAAAGTTTTCTTACCTTTCAGATGATCCAGCGAGCGGAACTGCGGTCAGAATATGAAGTCCCGCGGTGGCTGAGACTGGGATATGAAGTTCTGCGGTCACAGGCTGTAACCGCGGGACTTCATTTCCCAGTCTCAGCCACCGCAGGACGTCATATTCTGGCCGCAGTCCCGCTCGCTGGATGATCTGAAAGGTAAGAAAACTTTAAAAGGGAGAGGGGAGCTTTCCCCATGTACAAGATGCACTTTTAATTTTGAGACCCCAAAATTAAGGTGCGTCTTGTACAGGGGTGCGTCTTGTACATGGGGAAATACGGTAGGTTGTGGAATTTGGTACGCTTGTCTGAAGAGGTGAGTTTTGAGGGAGCGTTTGGAGAGTAGAGGATAGTCTTAGTGGGTGAGAGGTTATTCCAGAGAGTGGGTGAAGTTCTGCATTTGTAATGATCTAATTGTACACTGACAAAATGAGAATATATCAATATGCTGTGTGACCGAGTGGCTGATGTGTATTGCATCAGTTCTTTTAAGGTTATGTGACAACTTCGTAGGTAATAGAGCGTTTTACAAAATGCTGCATTTTTCGTATAGGAATTCCACACTTCAGCAGAAGGGGTCGCTAGGTTTTATACACCAGCTAAAGATTTTGCATATTCCTTTTTAACCTCTTGAGTATTGATACAAAAAACACATGCGCGCGCACACCTTCTGCTATTTGATGCATAGTCTTAAACCTTTTATAAGCTTTATTATGCAATATAATATATATACATTACATTATAGCTTTTCCATGCTGATGACAACTCTTTATTTACACTGCAGGAAAAGAAAAACGAGAAGCTGGGAGGTGCTCAAGCATTACTCACTTTGAGAATCGGTATGCGGTGAAGACAACAATTTGCCACTATTAAAGGAGCTGAGTGAATACATTGTTAGCCATTTATCAACAATATAGCCCTGCCTCTTTGTTGTGTGTAGTCATTATTCTAAGGAAGGGTTTTGTTATTAGTGGCCAGATCTTTGCACAACATATTCACGTTCAAATTTCACTTCATTTTGATCAGCATTGTTTTGTTTGGTTTTTTTTTGTTGTTGTTTCTTTCTCTCTCCATATTTCAGCTATTAAGTATGGTGTTTTATATTTAAAAATAAGAAAGTAGCCGTTTTAATGAGAAATAGAAGACCAACGTTCATTC